>JAEMBT020000146.1:0-34700 GCA_018873245.2 Archegozetes longisetosus
CTGGCCTGGCAGCCTGGCCTGGCCTGGCACAAACCTAGCCTGGCCTGGCCTGGCCTGGCCTGGCCTGGCCTGGCCTGGCAACCTGGCCTGGCCTGGCCTGGCCTGGCCTGGCCTGGCCTGGCCTGGCCTGGCCTGGCCTGGCCTGGCCTAACCTGGCCTGGCCTGGCCTGGCCTGGCCTGGCCTGGCCTGGCCTGGCCTGGCCTGGCCTGGCCTGGCCTGGCCTGGCCTGGCCTGGCTGGCAACCTGGCCTGGCCTGGCCTGGCCTGGCCTACAGCCTGGCCTGGCCTGGCCTGGCCTGGCCTGGCCTGGCCTGGCCTGGCCTGGCCTGGCCTGGCCTGGCCTGGCCTGGCCTGGCCTGGCCTGGCCTGGCCTGGCCTGGCCTGGCCTGGCCTGGCCTGGCCTGGCCTGGCCTGGCCTGGCCTGGCCTGGCCTGGCCTGGCCTGGCCTGGCCTGGCCTGGCCTGGCCTGGCCTGGCCTGGCCTGGCCTGGCCTGGCCTGGCCTGGCCTGGCCTGGCCTGGCCTGGCCTGGCCTGGCCTGGCCTGGCCTGGCCTGGCCTGGCCTGGCCTGGCCTGGCCTGGCCTGGCCTGGCCTGGCCTGGCCTGGCCTGGCCTGGCCTGGCCTGGCCTGGCCTGGCCTGGCCTGGCCTGGCCTGGCCTGGCCTGGCCTGGCCTGGCCTGGCCTGGCCTGGCCTGGCCTGGCCTGGCCTGGCCTGGCCTGGCCTGGCCTGGCCTGGCCTGGCCTGGCCTGGCCTGGCCTGGCCTGGCCTGGCCTGGCCTGGCCTGGCACAACCTGGCCTGGCCTGGCCTGGCCTGGCCTGGCCTGGCCTGGCCTGGCCTGGCCTGGCCTGGCCTGGCCTGGCCTGGCCTGGCCTGGCCCTGGCCTGGCCTGGCCTGGCCTGGCCTGGCCTGGCCTGGCCTGGCCTGGCCTGGCCTGGCCTGGCCTGGCCTGGCCTGGCCTGGCCTGGCCCTGGCCTGGCCTGGCCTGGCCTGGCCTGGCCTGGCCTGGCCAAGCCTGGCCTGGCCTGGCCTGGCCTGGCCTGGCCTGGCCTGGCCTGGCCTGGCCTGGCCTGGCCTGGCCTGGCCTGGCCTGGCCTGGCCTGGCCTGGCCTGGCCTGGCCTGGCCTGGCCTGGCCTGGCCTGGCCTGGCCTGGCCTGGCCTGGCCTGGCCTGGCCTGGCCTGGCCTGGCCTGGCCCCTGGCCTGGCCTGGCCTGGCCTGGCCTGGCCTGGCCTGGCCTGGCCTGGCCTGGCCTGGCCTGGCCTGGCCTGGCCTGGCCTGGCCTGGCCTGGCCTGGCCTGGCCTGGCCTGGCCTGGCCTGGCCTGGCCTGGCCTGGCCTGGCCTGGCCTGGCCTGGCCTGGCCTGGCCTGGCCTGGCCTGGCCTGGCCTGGCCTGGCCTGGCCTGGCCTGGCCTGGCCTGGCCTGGCCTGGCCTGGCCTGGCCTGGCCTGGCCTGGCCTGGCCTGGCCTGGCCTGGCCTGGCCTGGCCTGGCCTGGCCTGGCCTGGCCTGGCCTGGCCTGGCCTGGCCTGGCCTGGCCTGGCCTGGCCTGGCCTGGCCTGGCCTGGCCTGGCCTGGCCTGGCCTGGCCTGGCCTGGCCTGGCCTGGCCTGGCCTGGCCTGGCCTGGCCTGGCCTGGCCTGGCCTGGCCTGGCCTGGCCTGGCCTGGCCTGGCCTGGCCTGGCCTGGCCTGGCCTGGCCTGGCCTGGCCTGGCCTGGCCTGGCCTGGCCTGGCCTGGCCTGGCCTGGCCTGGCCTGGCCTGGCCTGGCCTGGCCTGGCCTGGCCTGGCCTGGCCTGGCCTGGCCTGGCCTGGCCTGGCCTGGCCTGGCCTGGCCTGGCCTGGCCTGGCCTGGCCTGGCCTGGCCTGGCCTGGCCTGGCCTGGCCTGGCCTGGCCTGGCCTGGCCTGGCCTGGCCTGGCCTGGCCTGGCCTGGCCCTGGCCTGGCCTGGCCTGGCCTGGCCTGGCCTGGCCTGGCCTGGCCTGGCCTGGCCTGGCCTGGCCTGGCCTGGCCTGGCCTGGCCTGGCCTGGCCTGGCCTGGCCTGGCCTGGCCTGGCCTGGCCTGGCCTGGCCTGGCCTGGCCTGGCCTGGCCTGGCCTGGCCTGGCCTGGCCTGGCCTGGCCTGGCCTGGCCTGGCCTGGCCTGGCCTGGCCTGGCCTGGCCTGGCCTGGCCTGGCCTGGCCTGGCCTGGCCTGGCCTGGCCTGGCCTGGCCTGGCCTGGCCTGGCCTGGCCTGGCCTGGCCTGGCCTGGCCTGGCCTGGCCTGGCCTGGCCTGGCCTGGCCTGGCCTGGCCTGGCCTGGCCTGGCCTGGCCTGGCCTGGCCTGGCCTGGCCTGGCCTGGCCTGGCCTGGCCTGGCCTGGCCTGGCCTGGCCTGGCCTGGCCTGGCCTGGCCTGGCCTGGCCTGGCCTGGCCTGGCCTGGCCTGGCCTGGCCTGGCCTGGCCTGGCCTGGCCTGGCCTGGCCTGGCCTGGCCTGGCCTGGCCTGGCCTGGCCTGGCCTGGCCTGGCCTGGCCTGGCCTGGCCTGGCCTGGCCTGGCCTGGCCTGGCCTGGCCTGGCCTGGCCTGCCAACCTGGCCTGGCCTAACCTAACCTGGCCTAACCTAACCTAACCTAACCTAACCTAACCTAACCTAACCTAACCTAACCTAACCTAACCTAACCAAAAAATGGCTGCCAAACAGAGCGCACTACTTGTTGTGCAGTTCTCAAACATCTTTAAATCAATCAAAGAATCAGTGAAAAATTGTGGTAACATTAAGTCTTTAGAAAAGACTAATATAATCAGATGTGTAGACGAATTGGAAATTCTGGTCGATAAGCAACATCGAATGATTATTGATCATAAATGTGAAACGGACAGCGAAATGAATGCCTTCATCAAAGATCAGAAGGCGATTAACAAAGATCTCATCAATAGACTTGATGAAATGAGGCAAATCTATACTGCGAGGCCTTCATATTCATCTGTGGTTAAGTCAGGGACAACGGTGTCCACCAATTATGATCAAAGATTGACTAAAAATGTTGTCATTGTCAGCGCAATTGATAAAACGCTTAGCAAAGATGGCGTCGAACACGTGCTCAAAACAACGCTGTGTAAACACAAAACAAATGCTTCAATTAAGTCTATCAGACAAAAGAATGATAAATTCATTATTGACTGTGATACCAAAGAAGACTCAAATGATATCATTAAAGCCGTTGAAGCCGAAAAAGGACTCATAACAGCGTCAAAACCAAAGTTGAAGAATCCTCGAATTATTGTATATAACGTTAGTCAAGATGTAAACAATGACAGCATAGTATCGGAAATTGTCAACAAAAACAAGTCAATAAAGTCATATTTTGAGACACATAAAGATCAAGACATCAATAATCACATTATCTTTAAATTTGAGTTTAAAAAAGATCTGTCGATAGAAATGTACCTACAGTTGGCTCCAAAACAGTGGTCTTAGAGATATCACCAGAAATAAGGAAATTAATAATTACCAACAAGAACTTATTCATTGGCTTTCAGTTGTGCAGATTCACCGAATATTTACAAATCATACGGTGTTATAAATGTAATGGTTTTGGCCATATTGCTGCCAACTGTTTGTCTCACGTAAACAGCTGTGGATATTGTGGCAAAAATCATGACTCCAAAATCTGTGACAATTCAGCAAAATTCTGTGTCAATTGTGACAAATATAACAAACAAAGAAGTGGCCAAAAGAAACTAAAGACAGATCACACGGTGTTCGATGACAAATGCGAGTCCTTTATGAGAATTAAAAATATTGTCAACTCAAGAGTCAACTATGGCTAACATAAGGCAAAACAATATTAAGTGTCTACAAATCAATCTCCAGAGATCTAAGACATCGACACCACATTTAGTCAACTTTATAGAGAATAAATTCTTTGATATTGTTTTAATACAAGAGCCTTATTGTATCAATAGCAAAATATGTGGTTTTCCGTCTCAATACAAGTTGTGTTATAAGTCATCCAATAGCCAAAACCCAAAGTCAGCGATACTAGTCAGAAACAGTGCAATAAACTTCAAAAACATAGAAACCTTTTCCAAACAAGATTTGACTGTAGCCATAGTCGACTGTAAACATAAAGAAATAATATTTATTTCTGCATATTGTTCACCGACTGAAGACATAGAGTCTAAACTGCAAAACATTCAGACCGTCATTGACAGCCTAAATATGAAGCATTTTGTCATATCCATTGACTCCAATTCACATTCAAATGTGTGGTACGACAACAATAACGACTACAGAGGAGATCAAATGAATCAATTTATTGCTCAAAATAACTTAATTTTGTTGAACAATAATGAAAATACGCCTACATTTGAGAACAGTCGTGGTAGTAGTTCAATCGATTTAACACTTGTGTCATTAAATCTCTCGAATCTTATTAATGATTGGCAAGTGTTAGATGAAGAGACGGCTTCTGACCACAAATATATTGCATTTACCATATCTGAAAGCATAGAAATAGTCAAATATAAGACAACTATAAAATACAATACAAAAAATACTGATTGGAGTCAAATTACATCGGACTTTGCACCAAAAGTAGAGTATATTAAAAGTCAAATATTGGGCGCAAACAATGAACAACAATTGAATGACTGTGTCATAAGACTTACTACACAAATTACCAAAACCTGTGATAAATATTTGAAAAAAGTAAATATAAATCCAAGAAAAAAGTGCAATAATTGGTGGACACAAAACCTGACATTAATGAGACAAACAACAAACCGAATGAGACGGCAATTCCAGCGATGCAGACAACCAGAGAGACGCCAAGCGCTTAAAGTTGAATATATGTCTTTTCGTGAGAGATATAAAAAAGCCATTTATGAGACAAAAATCAAGTCTTGGAGCGAATTTGTATTGGAAAACAGTCGCGACAACCCCTGGGGTTTAGCGTCTAAAATTGCAAGAAACAAATTAAATAAAGACACAATAACTGAATTGAGATTACCTGATGGCCGACTGCTGACTAACTCCCAACAGATTTCCGAACATTTGATGGACACACTGTTTCCAACTGACGACCAAATAGCAGATCTCCAAATACATCAAATATCAAGAAATAGATTAACTGATTTAAACAATGACATCAATTATTACAGAAACAATGACAAGCCGTTCAGTCCTGTAGAAGTTAATGATACAATTTTACAACAGAATCACAGAAAGGCACCGGGAATTGATGGGTTAACAGCTGATATAATAAAAGTCATTCACAGTTGCGATCAAACACTAATGGCGTCACTTTACAATAAATGCCTTGAATTAAGTGTATTCCCTGAACTGTGGAAAGAGTCTGTTGTAAAAGTCATACCGAAAAGCGGCAAAACTGACTACAGAGACCCAAACTCGTACAGACCGATAAGCCTACTACCAGTCATGGCCAAAGTCTTAGAGAAGTTGTTGATAAATAGAGTTGTCGACTATTTGAGGAAAAATAATTTAGTCTCTGAAAAACAGTTTGGATTTACGCCTCAAGTATCAACAGAAACGGCTTTACATTCAATGAAAAACTTCATTTTAGAGGCATTTAACAAAAAGGATTCGCATTAATAATATCACTAGATATTAGTGGAGCGTTTAATACTTGCTATTGGCCAAAAATTATGACTCAACTGCGACTCAAGAAGTGTCCACAAAATTTATACAAATTAATAGAATCTTATTTCACAGATAGAAAAGCTAAGCTCTGGTATTTGAATAAAGAAACAAGACGTGAATTGTCTATTGGCTGCCCTCAAGGCAGTGCTTCAGGTCCTTGGTTTTTCAACTTATGTATTGACGATATTTTTGATCTAACTGAAGACAATGTACAAATCAACTGTTTTGCTGATGACACGCTTGTGATGATATATGCAGACAATATTGCAGATCTGGAAATTATCGCTAATAATAAGTTGAGACAAATATATGAATGGGGCTTAGCAAACAAATTAACATTCAATATAAGCAAAACAAATTGTGTTTTGTTTACAAGGAGACTAAAGTATACGCCACCAAAAATACAATTCAATGGCAATCAACTGGTACTCAATACAGTCTTTAAATATCTGGGACTTATCATCGACTCCGGATTGACATTTCGAGCACACGGCAATTATTTAAAAACCAAAGTTTCACAAATCACTCACAATATAATAAGATTTGCCAAAAATAAGTATGGACTAAATGAAAGAGCATTGGAAGTAATCATAAAGGGCGCAATTCTACCAATAGTCAGCTATTGTTGTTCGATCTTTTATGAGGCGATTGACAGAAAGTATTTCATCGAACCATTGATATCACTTCAAAGGCAACTGACGTTAAGACTTATCAAAGGCTACAGAACTGTGTCCACAGATGCGACAAATATTATAGCGAATATGACTCCCATCGACTTATATCTCAAAGGCAGAGCTGTTGAATACTTTGTCAAAAACAATGTACAGAATGCTTTGACAAACAGATATTTCAGCCAAACTGACATCAACTTAAACTTAGTAATGAAGCCAACAGATGTTCGACAAATGCCACACTTTGCAGATAGAAGGTCTATGACTATAGTAAATCAAACAGAGGACATACAGACAATTCTGATTGCAGTGAAGAAAGACAGTGAGTCCGTCGGAGGAGCATTTGCTAGCCGAGAAAATAATGTTATTACTTATATCAAGAAATACAAAATTTCAAAATACTGTACAGTATTCCAAACACAACTCTGGCTAATAGAGAGGGCAATGGATTACTTGTTGAGTGACAGCCGTTATAATGAATCAACAATTATTGTCAATTCAAAGTCCATAATTAACGCCATTAAAAATAAACAGTCGACTCATCATATGATAACCAGTATTTATAAAAATTATTATGCACTAATTGACAACAATAAACACATAAAAATAATGTTATGCGAAGACTCCAACACAGACTGTTTCACAACTGTTAAAATGGCTGCTCGCCAGGCTTCCAGATCTCATAATAGAATATCTTTTGATGTCATACCCATATCTTATGTGAAAAATCACATCAAAGCCAAAAACATTGAGGAGTGGAACCAGAGATGGCAAGAGTCTGATAAGGGACGCAAAACATATGAATTCATTCCAACAGTAATGTATAGACAAGAGATCAAAAGACATTTCAAGCCAGACTTTCATGTGACTCAAGCAATAACTGGTCACAACTGTTGTAATGAATACCAGAATCGGTTCCGAATAAGAGAAAGTGAAATATGCAACACGTGTACAACAGAAGTAGATAACTTCAGCCACAGACTGATCGACTGTTTAAGACTCGCAAGCGAGAGGGAGAGATACAAAGCAGCAGTGGAGAGCAACGGACACATTTGGCCGATAGCATTGGAGGAGAATCTGCATAAAGACAATTTTATTCATTTTAAATTATTTGTAAAAGAGATTTTTAATAATTTACAAACTTTATTATAACTTTTATTTTAATTAATTCCAACAAATGTAAATATTTTAAAAATTAATGTTAGTTAAATTAACCTCTATAATGTTTTAAGGTATAGAGGATAGTACAAATAAATTATAAAAAAAAAAAAAAAAAACCTAACCTAACCTAACCTAACCTAACCAACCACCATGGCGGACCTCACATACAATACAGTTGTATCTGAGGCTCAGTCCTCCATAAAATCTCTTAAACAAGTGATTTCAGCGCATAAAAACATCGCAAACGACGTTAAGTCAGCAATGGACAAATGTTTAGCATCACTTCTGGCCACAATCAAAGATCAAGACATGGAATTGATGGAATTAAAGGCAAAAATAGAAGACATGCCGGCCATCGACACACGTTTTCATGCATTAGAAAACGTAAACAAACAAATATTACGCGAATTGACAGAAGTTAAGTCTCAAATATTGGCTAAAACCTACTCAACAGTAGTTTCATCAAATCTAAACAAAAATCGGGTGTTGTCCGAACTGACAGATCAGACAATAACCGAAATTTTGTTGTCATTCGACCGAAAACAGAGTCAAACAATAGTAGAGAGAGTGAACACGTGGTCAAAGCCTCACTCGATAAGGCGCATAAATCAAATCTCGTTGACAGCGTTAAACATATTTCGAAAGGCGGACTTCTAGTCGAAGGCCAGTCACAGGAAACTTCTGAAGACATAACTAATACGATTAACAACTCTTTGAAGAACGACTTTGTAGCTTCAAAGCCGAAGAAAAAGAAACCACAAATCATTCTTATGGGAGTTGACGGGGAGGTAAGCAAAGAGTCTCTTATTACAGAAATTATTCAATCGAATCGCGAAATCAAAGCCTTTATAGAGTCGAGACCGAATTCAGAGAAAATAGAAGATAATATAATCATTCGTTTTAAATTTCGCCGAAGGATTGTCGAAACGCAGGTAACATCAGAGCTTCAAAGACGAGTTGAAAAAACAGACAAATACGTTCTCGAAGTTAGCCCGCAATTAAGAAAAGTAATCTTGGGTTTGCGTTCAATAAAAATTGGGTGGCGTTCACATAAATACGCCGAATATCTGCCAATAATCAGATGCCATAAATGCAACAATTTTGGACATTTCCAAACCGAATGTAAGGCTTCCCAAGCGTGCGGGCATTGCGGCCAAAAACACAACTCACGTGAGTGTAAGACCGAGAAAAAGGACTATAAATGTGTTAACTGCTGTCGTTTCAACGATAACAACAAAAGCGGTAAAAGAGTGAGTGTTAACCACAGTTCTCATAGCGAGAGTTGCGGCGCTTATAAGCGAATCGAGAGTTTAATAATTAGCAAGACAGACTATGGTTTATAATAGCAATCAAAACTTTAATTCGAATATTCATAATAACAATAATATTAATAGTATCTCGTGTATACAATTAAATCTGTGTCGATCTAAGTACTCAACTACACATTTAATCAATTTTATGGACAAAAATTCAATTATAATCGCTCTAATCCAAGAGCCCTACTATTACAACAAAAAAGTTCTCACATTTTCACATCAATACGAAGCCATTTATACGACAAAAGATAACAAACCGCCCAAAAGTGCAATAATAATAAGAAAGTCAAAAATCAGTGCAATCGATATAAAGAGTTTTTCAAACGATTACCTAACCTGTGTTTCAATAAGCCTTCAAAAACGAAAAATACTCTTTATTAGTGCTTATTTTGCGCCAAAAAGTGATATGAACTCCGATTTATATTATCTAAAGTCTATTATCGACAACATTAAACCCGAATTTCTAGTCATTTGTGCCGACACCAACGCTCACTCGAAACTTTGGTTCGATAAACGGGAAGATACCAGAGGCCAACGACTGATAGACTTTATAAATGAAAATAAATTAATAATAATTAACAACAACACAAACACTCCGACCTATATCTCACATCAGGGTAAGAGTTCTATTGATATAACTCTTATTAATGAAAATCTTATAAGTATTATCAGTGATTGGAGCCTTTTGGATATGGACTCAATGTCCGATCACAAGTTTATAACGTTTAAAATCTCAGACAAACCGCAAGAAATGATATTTAAATCGACGATAAAATACAACTCGAAGGCCGCCGACTGGATATCAATATCAACAGAGCTCACTCCGATTGTAAGCAATCTCTACGACCAACTCATTCACTCTCAGAGCTGTGAAAGCATAGAAAATATAGTTAGAGAAATGACTGATAAGATAATTGAAAAATGCGAAAAATATATACCAAAAATAAAGCAAAATCACAATAAAAAGTCTAATAAATGGTGGTCTCGGGAGTTAACAGAAAAGAGACGAACGGTACGTACGGCTCGCAGACGATATGAAAGATGCCAAACAGAAAATAGAAAAGCGCTTAGAGTGGTGTACAAAACACTTGAATCTCAATACAAACAGCTTATCGATGAGACGAAACTCAAGAGTTGGAGAACTTTTTGGCCGATTCGAGTGCAGAGAACCCATGGGGACTGTCGTACAAAATAATGAAAGACAAGATTTTTGTTCCAAAACTCTCGGAAATTCTCGATAACGATGGAAATCTTGTTATCGACGAGAAATCCATTGCCAAACAGCTGTTTAATAGTTTGTTTCCTATAGATGACGTAACCCTTGACAACGAAAAACATAAACAAATGAGACTTCAGTCGACTCTCGACAGTGTTGGTGTAAACGACTCTCCATTTAGTGTTAATGAAGTCACAGATATAGTGTTCGCGCAGAACCCTAAGAAATCTCCGGGAAGTGATGGCCTCACAGCGGACATTATACAGAACGTTCATAAAATCAACGAATCGTTTTTAGCTGAATTATACAATAAATGCTTACTTTTTGGTTACTTTCCAAAGATTTGGAGGCAAAGCGTCATAAAAGTAATTCCGAAACCGAATAAAAGCGATTATCGCAATCCCGGTGCTTATCGTCCAATAAGTCTCATACCAGTATTAGGCAAGATATTCGAAAAATTGCTCATAAATCGAATCAACGATTATTTGTATAAAAACTCTTTATTGAATCGAAAACAATTTGGATTTACGGCGCAAACGTCAACAGTGGACGCGCTCAAATCTGTCATCGATTTCATTAAAAATTGTTTTGAAAGAAAGGGCTTTGCAGTCGTTATATCCCTCGACATCAACGGCGCCTTCAACTCGTGTTTTTGGCCCAAAATTATAAATACTTTAAGACTCAAGAAATGTCCGAACAATCTTTTATTGACTGTAAAATCGTATTTCAATGAACGCTCATCGAGTCTTTGGTATATGAATACTGAGACGAAAAGAGAAATGACAGTCGGGTGTCCACAAGGCTCTGCCTGTGGCCCCGGCTTTTGGAACATAAGTATAGATGATATTTTCGAGTTAAGCGATTCCCAAGACTGTGAGATCGAGTGCTTTGCCGATGACACGATCGTCAAAGTTTTCGCTGAAAATATCGATAAGTTTGAGAGTGAAGCAAACGGCATATTAGTTCGACTGAACGAGTGGTCAATCAATAATAAGCTTCAGTTCAATATCTCGAAAACAAACTGCACTTTATTTACTCGAATACTTAAATATCGAAAACCGAAAATTGTATTCAACGGACAAGAATTAGAGCTAAGTTCGAGTTTCAAACACTTAGGAGTTATAATTGACTCTAAGCTCTCCTGGCGTTCGCACGCAAATTATGTAAAAGCAAAAGCAATGAAATTTACCAACAATTTACTACGAGTTTCAAAGACAAACTATGGAATCGATTCAAAGGCCTTAGAAGTTATATACAAGGGAGCGGTATTACCGATCATCGGGTACGCGATCCCCATTTGGATTGAAGCACTCGATAGAAAGTTCGTAATAAAGCCCTTACAGCAGATACAACGACTCATCGGAATTAGATATATAAAGGCCTACAAAACCGTGTCTTATAATGCAGTCAATATTATCGCCAATTTCACGCCAATCGAAATCTACCTCAAGGGACGAGCCGTAGAATATTTCGCCAAGAGAAATATAAATAATAAATTGACCGAAGAATATCTTTCAAACGCTGGCATCAATTTATCTCTCATCCAAAGGCCTCGAGATTTTAAAAATTTAATTTCATTTTCAAATCGACATAAAATCCCGATTTTAGAGAGCATTGACGACAGTTATTATACTCTAAAAATCAGCGCATTTAAAGATGATTCAAGTGTGGGATCGGCAGCAGTTATCAAGTATGGCAACGAAATAGTTTTAAAAAAGAAATATAAGTTATCAAAAGTTTGCACTCAATTTCAATCCCTTCTGATTGCAATTCTCGAGACTTTAACGACAATCAAATACAGGAGTTGGCGCTTAAAGACAATTGTTATTAGCACTCCATCGCTGAGCGTTATAAAAGCCTTAAGAGATGTCAACACAACCAACTCTATTGTCTGTGATATATTCGAAGCCATTCTTCAAATTAAAGCCAACGAAACCGCGATTTACTTGAACTTCAATCAAGAAAGAGATAACATAACCATTGAGTGGGCCAAAGAAGCGGCGAAGTCGCATCAAAAATTTACATACGATTTGATGCCTTTCTCTTATGTAAAGTCGTGTATAAGAGAGAGAAATGTTTACATTTGGGACAAGTTATGGGAGGAGTCGACGACAGCATCTCAAACGAGATATTTCTTCAGAACGGTGACAGAAAGAATAGGCGCCAAGAAATGGTTTATACCCGATTTCCATATAACTCAAGCTCTCACAGCACACGGAAATATCAATGAATATTTAAATCGAATTAAAATCAAAGCCTCAAATGAATGTGAGTTCTGTAAAGGAATCGATAGCGTCGCTCATAGAATATATGATTGCGAAAAATACGACAACGAAAGACAAGAACTTATCGAATTTATCGAAAACGAAGGAATTGAATGGAATCTCGAAAATCAAACACTTATATCACCGAAACTTGTTTCAAAATCACTATTTAGTCATTTCTTAAACCTTTGTAAAAACGTTTTTAGTTAAATTCTCTTGGTTTAAAACTGTTGTAATTATTTTCTATTTAATCCATAATGATATGATTATATCCGTTAAAAAAGCTTAATTTGAATATAATATTTAATTTATAATCTCTTTTAATGTAACTAACGAAAAAAGGGATAATAAAATACAATAAAAAAAAAACCTAACCTATTCAGCTACTGGTGCTACAAATTCTTTATATTGGGAATCATATAATGCTTACAGAACTGACATTCGTGATGATAAAAATGTACAATTAAGAATAATCTCAACTCAGCATATGCTTTCTCATATTTTTGTAGTATTTCAAAAGGTAGCTAGAACTGAAAATCAAGGAGAAACAAATATGATGTTTGATCACATGAATCTATCAAAAAATTCAAGTTAAAGTAGGAAATAAGAAAGTTCCAGATGAAGCGTATTCATGTGACTTTATCCCTTCCAAATTAGATTATTCTAGAGTATATTCAATTTTTTCAACTGCAGGATATAAAAATATCGATGTTGGTACAGGAACTGTTGTTAGTTACAATAACTTTGCTAAATTGTACCCAATATTTCACTTTGAATTAACTTCACAAGAATCATCAATTTTTGAGAATTCTACAACACCTGAAATCACTGTGAACTATACTTTAGAGAGCACTCCAGAAAATTATTATGTTATTTGTATTTTTTTTAATGAAAGACAAGCAACTATTCAAGCTATGGATCTAAAGATTTACGTAATTCGCTAACTTTTCTTCTGTATTAAATGAGTACTTATACAAAGTTTAAAGTGGTCTTTAACTCCAGATCAGCAAGATAAAGTAAAAAATGCTTTTAAAAGTGGAAAAAATTGCTCACTTAGAATTGAACCAAGAGCTGGAAATACTTATGTTAACCAGTTCTCAAATAAATCATATATTAGAAAATAGGAGACAACATAAATGTGCTGTTGTAAAATTATATAAAACTCAATTAGAAAAAAGTGGAGGATTTCTTTCATTATTACTTGGATTAGCTTCAGCTGCTGCACCTTTTATAGCTAGAGCTGCTGTTACTGGTGCTCTAGGTTATGCTGGAAACAAAATTGCACAAAATGTTATGGGAAAAGGAACCATAAAGGTTGAGAAATTTATCTAAATGGAAAGAAACCAAAAAGATATTAAAATTATTTTGTTTTAAAATGAAACCTTTAACTAATATCGATTTGTCTCAAATGTTAAAAGATATTCCTCATTTTAGAGGAATATTTACTAAAGATATACTACTAAAACGTATACTTGAAAAAGAATGTGGTGTTGTAAACACCGATACAATTAATGGCAATAGCAAGCACTGGATTTGCTATTGCAATGACCCTAAAAGCGAATATATTGAGTTTTTTTACTCATTCGGACTACCACCAGCTCAGGAGATATTAAAATATTTAAAAGCTTCAGGCAAAGATATTCTTTATAATTCAAGTCAATTACAAGCAAATGATGGTATAAAATGTGGATATTATTGCGTTTATTTCATTAAAGAAAGAAATAAAGGAAAAGTATATATGATATTCATTATTTTTTTGAACAATATCCTGCTATAACTAATGAAAGAAAAATTATAGTAGGGACTGGTTTGAACTATAAAGAAAGAGATCTACTTAATAAAATATACTATTATCTTCGGATATCGGATATCCTGGTATTAAAAATTTAGTTAAAAAGTCGGAATTAAAACAAAAAGAAGTAGAAGAATTTTAAAATACACTTGATACTTATACTTTATATTAAACCAATTAGAAAAAAGTTTGAGACTAGACGAGTTTACGTTAAAGGAATAGATGATCAGTTTGAAGCATATTTAGTTGAGATGAGAGAATTAAGTAAAGAAGCCTAGGACCTAGCCCTAGGCTCACCAAATTTTATATAGAAGTAGTACTTCATTCCTCGATCATTTTAACACTCTACACATAATTCCAGATCCAAGTCTGGAGTACTTAGAGAGTGGAACAATCTTTTGTCATGTATAGGATTAGGGAACTAACAATATTGGAGTAACCATCAGACCCCCCTCAACCCATATATCTTTGGACTCAGCTTGAAGAGCTGAGCCCATCAATTCCCCACATGACTCTTTCACGTGACATTTGACCTTTGATTTCGTAACAAATTTCCTCATTCTGGTTATATCACACAATTCAGAAACCAAACATAATTGAAGCAAAATGAACGCGGATAAACACAGATACCGACAAGCACAAAAGCGACATAATACAAAAATGAACAAACAAACATTTACTCGACAAAAACATTCACATTTACTCATACAAACAAAAAAAACATCAATATTGCAGACATAACATTCATGATTTGGAGAAAAGAGTTAGGGTCCGAAGAAGCGGCCCAGAGATTAGCAATTCAAGTCGTACTTTTTCCTGACCCTAACTCCCTTCCTCCATATCGAAATAAACTTGAATCAAATACACGTTGCTCGGGGACCTATATTGAATCACGTGATGTTTCATCTAATAAGATGAGGTTGCGATGCAACGTGTACGGCCACAGGGTGAACACACTTGATGGGACTTTTTTTCGAAACTCAGATTTGTGTTTTCGAACCATGTCCCTTTGTGGTGTTCACCAAATCCTCTAATCGTTATATTTTCTGTGTTTTATTTCTTTTAATTTACTTAATTACAACGAAACATGGAGCCAAATATTGTATATAATGTATATAAGATTACATAATAGAATTTCAACCAAAATTGAGAACTAATTTAATATTCAAACTATGAGATGAAAGAAAAATTTGTTTATTCTCACATTTCTTAATATAGCATACAGGTATTGGAATTATGAATCAATTATCAAAGAATATATAATTAAGAGTAACTATTTAGTTTGCTAATCTAATCATCAATCTACAATGTATCTCAAATCGATCATTAGCTAAGAGCTTAATATAAGAAAAAAGATAAAGAAAATCTTAATATATATTCGTTGAACTCAATAGTGGAACTAGTGAGATTTTACTATCTGGGCGAAACTTTGTGAAATTCTCTTGAAATCATTCTCCACTTCCTCACTTAATTCAATATCTTTTTCATCATCCGGCAAAGTTGAAGATGTATCTTCAGGATATATAAGATCTGCCAAAATTTCGGCATCTATTCTCATCAATGAACGATTTACTCTAAGTATAGTATTATTGATAACAGATGATTGACGTAGCAATTCTTTTTTTACCATTCTTCTCATAACTGATAGTCAATTTGGAATATTGAAAATAGGTTTTTATAAGTGAATAGCCATTTTCATCCTTCTCTCTAGTATCATATATCACTTGAGCAAAATAACATTGAGTTTCCTCCATCGACTTATCGTTCAAAATAGATTTCGCTAGATCTTTAACACCTTGAACCATTTTCTCATATTGAACGGCTGTAAGACCCTTAAAGAATTCACAAACGGCATTTACAACATCATGGAAGTAATTTCTATTCCGTATTGTAAGCTCTTTAGTAGAATTGATCTCAGTTGAAAAATATCTAGATTTTGTCGCTAGACTCATAAATTTTTGAAATGAATGAATGAATTGCGATCTTCATCCGAAATATCAAATTCAGCAGCCTTTTATAATGATTAAGTAAAGTGTCTATGGCTTCTAAATTCAATGTTGGATCTTCAAATAGTTCAACATGTTTGGGATTCTTCCTTGATCTGAGTTTAGGAACATCCTCATCACCAATAGTAATCTGATTGATATATACCTTCATATTTACTGTACCAACTTCAGTCAGCTTAGAAAGGTTGCTAAAATATAAAGAAACAATTTAGATTGGCTTCTAATTAAATGAGATTTAAAACTATTACTTACGAGTTAGAAATGCTAACTTGTAATTGAAATTGTTCAATGATGGATTTTAACAATTTTGTGGTATTTAAAGGAAAATCATATAGTGGATAAAGATCGAGTGATATAAAGTAGCCAATGAAATAAACTATTGTGACTTAGAGACAAAACTTAACCAATCATATTAATTTCTTTATCTCTTAAAATTAAATACAGACACAACTTGTTTATGTGTTATATATGATAAATTTGTCTCAAAAGTATGTTTAACCTTTGACAGACTAGGATATATAATAAATTAGCTATTTATATCAAATTAACGTTTGATACTGTAGTGTTATAAGTGTGTTGATAATCTATAAATAGCAAATTCATAATACTTTCTGGTCTGTTAAATGACATCTGGATTATAAAATGCTTCAAAAAATTATCAAATCTAACATAAGCAATTTGTTATTGAAGCTTAATTTATAAACAAGAAAATAACTATTTCTTTCATATAAAAGTGAACAACCCATCAAAAGTTTATCAAATCTGACATATAAGTCTCGATAATAAAATGCTTATATTCGATTTGATAAATTTTTCAACCATTTTATAACACAGATATTATCTGACAGACCAGAAAACAATCAATTAGTCATGTATAGATTTGCAATACGTGTAATACTATAGTGTCACATATGTTGGTTTGATATAAACATTAATAAAACTAGAAAATGATTATTTCTTCATTTAAACAATTCTTGAAAATTTGATCATATCCAACACAAGCATTTTATTAATATACTATAGTTAAATTGAAAAACAACAAATCTTTCATATTTCTTTAATTTCCATATTGAAGAAAGTAATCTTTACTGTAACATTGTTGAGATTTGTCGTATATAACATAAACGTTTTATTTGTATATTTATCAATAGGTATCGCAAATTGAGGCTCAAGTTAATAAACGGCCATTGTAAGGGCCACCACTTAATATAAAAGGGTTAATTATGATGCCATATTAATGAATTTTTAATGCAAAATACATTATATCATTAAATTTAAAATTACTCTGTAAAAAGTTGTCATTTTATAAAATCTCATTTATAGCAAATTTTTAAGACTATAATTATTATCTGGCTAAAATTTTATCAAATACTTTCAAACGGTTTTCTTTTTATAATAATTTTCTAGTACACCATTTAGTTCTGTCTCATATTGTATATAAAGAAAGAGTAACCGTATTGATAAAGAGTATAAAGATAAAGGTAGATCTAAATATGGTTGCGATTCATTAAATACTGAACAATATTCTGAGCATTATAAGAAGGTAAACGTTAAGTAGTACTGTACACAACCAGAATTTAAGTTTAAATTGGATACTAAACATGAAGTTGAATCTAAATTAAATTTTCGAAACTCGAGTTCAAGTACTGTCACTCTAGAGTTTACTTTTAGTACACATTCTATTCCTATTACTTCTTCATGCACTGTAAGTGGACATACATCTACTCTCACATTTGATCAATTGATAGCTTCAAACTTCAATTCAACATCGATTCAATGTTAAGTTAATATACACGTATAATAATATCTGCTCCTGATTCTGATACTATTACTATTTCTATACAATAAATCACTCATATTGCGATCGATGTCGCTAAATTATTTGATGATGGAGTTAAAAAGTTGTAAATTGATAATTTTGTTTTGATTGGTCGCACCCAATGTTTAAGCCATCGAGCGAAATCTTAAAGCGTCCGAGAGTGTGCGTATATATTATGATGAGGAGTGTAGCCTTTGAAAATACAATTGATTAGTATTGTCTAGCTATTTATATGAGATTAGTTTAAATCTAACAGATCGGAAAATTGCATAGTGTTCCAGAAAAGCAGCATTTATCTTTAAAAGGTTAATACTATTGCATGTAATGTTATGAGATGTGTGTAATATACTGTATATACACTGTCAAAAGATTTGATATAAAACAGATTCAATATTCAAACGGGTGATCTACAAAGATTAGGAAAAATACAAAATTGGCAGTCTTACAACGAGAGAACACCTAACCTAATATGACTAGCAAATATAAAGAGAATAGTTGTTTATGTAAAAGCAACATGTATAGTCAATTCATTAAAGTAATAACTGAGGAATTATCTTGTTACAAAATGAGAACGTTGGTTTACAAAAGACAATACAAGTATTCATTCTCCTTAAGAACATTTTGGATTTGTAAACTTCGATGTTCAGCATTCTTAATAACATAACTTTGTTGTCTTGAATTCGTTTGTTAAGCAAATGAAACGTCATTAAGTGTGAATCGGAATGCCTGAAGTTTTGTTTATTAATATGATGAAGCGCTTTTCATATTGTATTTAATTTTATTTGTTTAACAAATATAGGAATTGTAGACGTCTTCTATGCAAAGTTCTTTAGACCGTTATGCATAGACAGTCAATACTTTTATCTAAAATAGCTTAGTTGATTAGATTTGATTTTTAGACTAAACACAAATGAACATATTGATATCGCTTATTATTCACATATCACACATATTCTTATATGTGGACGTCCCTCATGTACAGACCCTTAGGCATGAAACAATCAACAGAGTTTGCGCTAAATATCTAAGTGTTTATGTATAAGTAGGAGAAGTACTATCAATTACTTCTCTTATTTAAATTGAACATCGTAGTCCAAAGTGGTTAGATTGCTGAACACAAATTGTAAAGTATTTTATACTGTATTAACCTTTGTATTTTTGATTTTTTGAAACTTTTAATTGAATTTCCCAAAATTAATTATTGTATTTACAGGTTCTTAAAATGTCTACCAATTCTGGTAAGCTTACATTTATTAATTCAATTATTCTTGGTGGCAATTCATCCGATACAAACGAATCTCAAAAGATAAAACAAAATACCTTAATGCATTGGCAACCATTCTGCAAAGTCTCCAAGATGAAGCGAAATTCTATCCACAAAAACAAAACTCGGCCGAAGCTACCACTCATTACAATAAGTATGTCAAGTCGATCACCAATTCTCTATATTTGCCAACGGATTATGCTTGGCAACTTCCTGATTCATCTCTCGATAAATTGGACTATACACAATTTATAGATAAATTGATAGAAGTAAGCAAACTCCAACCAGATTCCAGAGATGAAAATATTATTCAGCAATCATTAGGGGAAATGGCTAACACATTCTTAATTGAACAACTATTGAATCAGGATCTTCGCTCTAAATCGAAAATTGCAAATTTCAATTTTTTGTAATTGATGCTAGAGATGTCAATAATGGTGTTGAGAACGCTAAAATAAAATTGATCATTCATTCAGTCGACATTAATTTTTCTGTGAATAACAGAATAATTATTAAAAATTTCAAGATTTTAAAGTTACTCAATTACACTTAAATTCTACGTTAGTTAATATAAATTCCGATGAATTATCTAAAATGCCTGCTACAACTATTGAACACTGGATTAGGGCAAATATTTCCCATAGAATTGATGTTTCTTATAAGAATAATAATTATTGGACTTACGAATCATCAAGATAACTTATCTTTATTATTCAATTCAGTTGTATTTTGAATTGTTCACTTTAATATGAGAGAAATAATGATTTTCTTGTTTATGAAATTAAGTTTCCATAATAAAACGTTTATGTTATATACGACAAATCTCAACAATGTTACAGTAAAGATTACTTTTTTCAATATGGAAATTAAAGAAATATGAAAGATTTGTTGTTTTTCAATTTAACTATAGTATATTAATAAAATGCTTGTGTTGGATATGATCAAATTTTCAAGAATTGTTTAAATGAAGAAATAATCATTTTCTAGTTTTATTAATGTTTATATCAAATCAACATATGTGACACTATAGTATTGCACGTATTGCAAATCTATACATGACTAATTGATTGTTTTCTGGTCTGTCAGATAATATCTGTGTTATAAAATGGTTGAAAAATTTATCAAATCGAATATAAGCATTTTATTATCGAGACTTATATGTCAGATGTGATAAACTTTTGATGGGTTGTTCACTTTTATATGAACGAAATAGTTATTTTCTTGTTTATAAATTAAGCTTCAATAACAAATTGCTTATGTTAGATTTGATAATTTTTTGAAGCATTTTATAATCCAGATGTCATTTAACAGACCAGAAAATATAATGAATTTGCTATTTATAGATTATCAACACACTTATAACACTACAGTGTCAAACGTTAATTTGATATAAATAGCTAATTTATTATATATCCTAGTCTGTCAAAGGTTAAACATACTTTTGAGACAAATTTATCATATATAACACATAAACAAGTTGTGTCTGTATTTAATTTTAAGAGATAAAGAAATTAATATGATTGGTTAAGTTTTGTCTCTAAGTCACAATAGTTTATTTCATTGGCTACTTTATATCACTCGATCTTTATCCACTATATGATTTTCCTTTAAATACCACAAAATTGTTAAACTCCAACATTGAACAATTTCAATTACAAGTTAGCATTTCTAACTCGTAAGTAATAGTTTTAAATGTCATTTAATTAGAAGCCAATCTAAATTGTTTCTTTATATTTTAGCAACCTTTCTAAGCTGACTGAAGTTGGTACAGTAAATATGAAGGTATATATTAATCAGATTACTATTGGTGATGAGGATGTTCCTAAACTCAGATCAAGGAAGAATCCCAAACATGTTGAACTATTTGAAGATCCGACAATGCACTTAGATGCCATAGACATTTTACTCAAACATTACCAAAAGGCTTCTAAATTTGATCCTTTCGATAAAGCATACGACTCATTTGGTTATTTCAAAGATTATATGAGTCTTGTGACACAATCAAGATATTTCTCAACAGAGCTTACTTCCACTAAAGAGTTCGTGATACAAGATCGGAATTACTTCCAAGATATTGTAAATGCCGTTTGTGAATTCTTTAAGGGTCTTACAGCCGTTCAATATGAGAAAATGGTCCAAGGTGTTAAAGATCTAGCGAAATCTATTTTGAACGATAAGTCGATGAAGGAAAGTCAATGTTATTTTGCTCAAGTTATTCATGATACTAGAGAAAAGGATGAACGTGGTTATTCGATCATAAAATCTTATTTTCAATATTCTAAAGTGTATATCAGCTATGAGAAGGATGGTAAAAAGGAATTGCAACGTCAAAACGCCGATATTCATTGTAGCATTGTTAGAGCAAATCGCTCATTGATGAGAATAGATGCCGAAATTTTGGCAGATCTTGTATTTCCCGATGAAGCGAGATTTTTCTCTTTGCCGTATGATGAACAAAAAATTGAATTATGTGAGGAAGTGGAGAATGATTTCAAGAGAATTTCACAAAATTTCGCCCAGATAGTAAAATCTGACTAGTTCCACTATTGAGTTCAACGAATATATATTAAGTTTTTCTTTATCTTTTTTCTTATACTAAGCTTTTAGCTAATGATCGATTTGAGATACATTGTAGATTGGTGATTAGATTAGCAAACTAAGTAGTTACTCTTAATTATATATTCTTTGATAATTGATTCATAATTCCTATACCTGTATGCTATATCAAGAAATGTGAGAATAAACAAATTTTTCTTTCATCTCATAGTTTGAATATTAAATTAGTTATCAATTTTGGTTGAATATCTATTATGTAATCTTATATAAACATAAGAGCATGAAAATGGTATTTTATATTTTTATATAAGTTTTTTATTCATCGATATATAATAATGATATTTCATATATTAATTATACATTAACTATAAATAATATATTATAAAAAATTAATGGTTAATGTTTTCGCCATTAGAGGCAATACACATTTCTATTCTCTTTGGTATACTTTTTACGAGAGAAGTCAGGAGATCGTGGCTTAGTTCAGACCAAACTCCGTTAATTTCTTCCTTGCACATAGAAATATTCTTTGGTTCCAAGTTGTCAAGTATCTTTTTCATAATCCCCCATACATCTTATATGGGATTTAGATCAGGAGAATTAGGTGTCCACTCCCGAACCTCGAGATTCTGGTCTTTGAACCTATTTTTGCATAATCGAGCGGCGGTATGGGAAGTGGCATTATTATGTGGAAAGATAAACCATCAGGATATAACTCGCTCTTTGTTACCAAAAGATTTGAAATTCTTATTCCTTATTAGTAAGATTTGAAATTCTACGCCAGTCATTAGTTTTCAATATTCTCAGCCTATCCGAACCAACCTTCCGATCTATACCTAAATTACTAGTAATTTTGCTAATATTTCTGTAAGCAGTTCTTAAGGATATCTCTCTCATATTATTAATCTTCTGAGGATCTTTAATACTTTCATGATTATATTTCATTTGCATTTGTCTTATTTCATCTAATTTTATATTTGGAAGTTATTAAAAGTTTTATGTGTTGGACTCGTTTCTGTGAACACATAAATCAATGGTCACCACACCTTATTTGTCAAAACGGTTGAAAGGCGT
Source organism: Archegozetes longisetosus (assembly GCA_018873245.2). NCBI lineage: Eukaryota > Metazoa > Arthropoda > Arachnida > Sarcoptiformes > Trhypochthoniidae > Archegozetes > Archegozetes longisetosus. The sequence goes on from JAEMBT020000146.1 coordinate 22,776, forward strand.
TAGCTTTTAGCGAAGGCAAGATGACTCTCTCTCTCTCTCTCTCTCTCTCTCTCTCTCTCTCTCTCCCCTGCTTTCGAACCGTTCAATTCAATATTTTCTATATATATATTAAACTAATTATAAGAATGACATTTCAATAAACTATCCTTTATTATATACTTGGTTATTAATAATTGTTTCTGTGTTTCTTTATTCTGGCCCCAGGAAGTAGAGGAGAGTTCTTTAAAGGGAGTTTAGGCGACGACTGGACTTTTGTATTAGGCAGGCTGTGTGGGGAGAAGGTGAGCAGAGGGTCGAAGATTACTCTTAGGATTTTTGGCTGTAGGAATATAAGTGTTATTAAGGGTAAAAAGGGGTTGGTATTTTAATTCGTGTCTTTCGGGTGTGAATAGGGTGCAGCTTGATTTTTCGGGGGAGATACTCAGTCGGTATTTTGGTAGGAAAAGTTGAAAAGTTTAGTAAGGGCAGCTATTGCATCAGGGTAGAGGTGTTTGAGGTGGTGGTTGGGTATTTCGTTTGGGTCTAGTGCATAAGAAGAGGGTATTGAACGGATAATTCCGAGGGTTTGTTCGTTGGTGAAAGCAGGTTTAGGGGAATCACTGAGTCTCAGAGATTTCATGGAGCGAAAGGATCTTCCATCAGATTTAATATGGGGCATGCGGGATATGAAGGCGTAGTGTTTTATTAGGATTTTAGCCTGGGATTTATGGCTGGAGGCTCGATTTGGTATGGACAGAGAAATAGTTTCGTGGGATTGGGAGGTGCTGTTTCCTATAGATTTGAGGGTTTTCCAGAGTTTATGTGGCGCGGTGCGGTGATCAAGTGTCTCGGCAAAGTCTGCTCAGCGCAGGTGACTGAGCTTTTTTTATTTCTGTTTGTATTAGCTTATTAGGGCCGTTAGATGCTGAGAATCGGATTCAGATGGAGGGTTGGTTGAACGGGAGAGCCTATGGCGCAGGTAGTCCCTTTCTGAAATTAAAGCTTTGATAGTTAGAGAGGAGGGAATATAGCAATTTCTGCAGCCGGAAGGGACAGTTAATTTTGAGGTATTAATGGATTCCCTGATATGGGATTCTGCACGGTCGATGGAAACAAAGAGAGCGGGGTCGTAGTCTTTGAGGGATTCATCAACTATTCTGGTAAAACTAGGCCAGTCAGCTTTTTTAAAGTTTGTGTAGGACTTGGTAAGGTTAGGGGCATCTTACGGAGCAGGGGGAAGGATATAATGATAGGCAGGCGATCAGAGAGGGCTGACAGAGTCTGCCATAAGAGTCGGGAGGCAAGACTTGGACTGGCTAAGATCAGATCGGGTTAGGTGGGGTTTTGTGAGGGGGCTACACGTGTTGGGTGTTTTCATTTAGTATCAGAGGGCTCCATGTCAAACAGGCAAATACTTAAGAGCTAATACAAAAAGGGCGAAACGAAAAGGGCGAAAGTAAAAATGAGCGAAAACCAAAAGAGCGAAAACCAAATGTGCGAAAATCAAATGGGTTAAAACAGTATGAGCGGAAGCCAAATAATCTCATAAAATATACACTATTAATAGGAAACTTACTTATAGTTAGAAATAATGTTTGTATTTACCCATTAATATACTACTCGTACTTTCTGAACCACCCCTTGCAGCCCACGTCTCTCTAGTATAAAACTGGTTTTACACACCTTTTTGTGAATTAATTGTTTGTCTTCCTTTTGTTCGGACGTGCGTTGACGACTTCACATCCATTATACACTTTTAATTGTTTTTCCTAATAATTTTTTATGAAACCTGTTTTCCTAAACTTATTAATTGTGCTTCTACATAACGTGGGTTTTAGGCAATCTTCACTCACGTAAAAATATATGTTTCGGTTTACTCGAGGTTAATGAAATTAATCAGGTTCAGTTTCAGTAAAGTTAAGTTACAGCACAGTTAAGTCACTGTAAAGTTAAACACGGTAAAGTTAAATTATAGTAAAGTTAAGTTACAATAGAGTTAAGTTACAGTAAAGTCAAGTAATTTAGGTTACAGTGTAGTTAAATTAGTTTTGGTATGAACCCGGAATCGGAAAACCGCAGGCCCATTAGGGTTCCTCAAGAGACCAAGTTAGTTGTCTCATCATCGAGTACGTGGGCTCCATGCGGTTTTTTGCACCAAATTATACGCACTTCTTAGCCCCTGAGCAGTATATGTGATTTCGGGAGATATAGGGATATATTTTAATATATAATTATGATATGTTAAAAAGCGCTTACCAATTAGATGATTAAATGATTAGATAATAAGATGATTAAATATTACAATAGTAACCACAATAATAATTACAATCATAATCACAATAGAGCATTTGGTAACTAAAATTTGTTTTTGTTTTTATTCGCTGTTTTGTCATGCGCTCTTTGTTTTCGCCTATAACTATTTTCGCCCTATTTGATTCGCTCATTTTGTATTCGCTTTTATGGTTTCGCTCTTTTGACGTGATACCGTATCAGAGGGGGGAAGGGCTCGATTTGATGAGGCAGGTTTCCGCGGGTGTCGAGGGTTGTGATTTGAACCAGGTAGGGTGGTGGGCATTGAAGTCGCTTACAATGATAGGGTTGGTAGATTTTAAATGGGTTGAAGGTCGGGGTTGTACTGCTGGGGTGCTTTTGGTAGGGGAGGGTTATAGATGTTTACTGTTGTGTAAGTGCACTTATCTATGAATATCGAGCAGGCTTGCATTTCTACAGGTTTTTGGGAGGGGACAGAGGGGGTGTGGGTAGAATATGCAATGGAGCTGTGACTGTATAAGATAAGGCCGCCTCCGGGGCCTTGTTTGCGGTCTAGTCTGATGGGGAAGTAGTCAGGGATTTTGGGAGTTTGTGCTCGGGGAGTTACTTTGGTTTCCTGGAGGGCAGCTATATGTATTTGATGGAGGGATAGGAAATTGGTGAGCGCGGGTAGTTTGTTTCTGATACGATTTATATTCAGTTGAAGGATATTTAATTGGGAGGGAAGGGAGGGGCCTGGATTGAGTTCGATATCGCCGGCTAGCAGTAAGAGGGAGGGGGCCATTGAGGCTAGCATAGCATTTATGGCCCAGGTTTGGAAAACGAAGGGGTACTCTGTGGGGTGCGGGGAGGGTGAAGTAGAGGTGGGTAGCTGTTCGAGTAGGCGTAGGCGCTTCTGTGTGTAAAGGTAAAAGAGAGCGAGCGGATGTAAACAAATAAAATGGCGGGAAGCATGCATAGGGAGAGGGATTAGTAGAGAAATGGGGATAAATAAAAGACGTCTTACCTGATTTCGCGGTGCATTTTCTGATGGCTGGAGGAATGTTGCATTCATTTGGCTTGGTGATTGCTGTGTCGAAGTTCTTCGGAGACGGCAGACCAAAGTGGGCTTCACAACTTAGATGCGGATGCGTTGGAGTACAGTTGTTTAGCTTTCACTATTGTTTCGATTGCCTTGTGCAATTGTTTCAACCTATTATTTTTGTTAAAATCCTTTGTTTAAAATAATTAAATGGATAATTTTGGCGCTTCAACTATCAACTATGATAATGATAAAGAAGAATTCATAAATAAGCATGTTTTGGCACCTTTATGGCCTTTTAGACTTTTGATTTGGGTTCAAGTGGATGCGGAAAATCTAACTTGTTAATCAATCTTATTACTTATACTATAACAAGATTACATTTATGCAAAAGACTTGACTGAAAGTAAATACCAAGTGCTGCAAGATTTTTCGAAGTTAACGAAACCATGAAAGATGAAACAGGTGAGGACTTTCAAGTAGCTATATTCAGTTCAAGTAAAGATGATATTGTGAATGTTGATGATTTAGATAAAGAATATCAGAATTTAATTGTATTCGGTGATTTTGTAACTGATGCTGATCAACATCTGATTATAGATCTTTCTATTAGAAGTAAAAAGAAAAATGGTTCATTAATTTATTTAAGTCCAAGCCATTTTGCAACTCCAAAAGATATACGACTACAGTGCAATTATTTTAGATTTTACAATGTTTCTAATGAAACATAATTGACTGAAATTCAAAGAAACCATTGTTTAGATGTGGATAAAGAAACGTCTAAACGATATTTTAAATCTGCAACCTCAGAACCATATAGCTTCTTATTGATTGACGAAAAGTCAAAAGAATTGAAATTTAGAAAGAATTTTGATCATATAATAAATGAGTAATTATAAGCAAACTTTTGGAATTATGTCTAGGCATAAAAAGAGTGTAAATGGATCCTGGAATAGGATCTAAACTAACAAATGACAATAATTGACATAGAAACTAAACGATTAATGTTGAAGATCCTGAAGACCAAAAAGACGTTGATAATAAAACATACTTTATTGAAAGAACAGATCAAATTTTAAGAAATTTTCTCGGAATGAATGAAGATATTGATATGAATAATAAAACTATTAAAAATTTAACTTTGCCTAACGATATTAATGATGCTGTACAAAAAATATATTTGTATCAAAATGTTCTGTTGTTTGAAAGAAAATTAAGTTTCAATACTAAAGATGATAGAATTAAAAATGTTGGTGATCCTATTGAAGATGAAAATGCTGTTAATAAAAAATATCTTAATCAGATGATTTTGCCTCAAGTTTCTGAACCAGTTTTACCACGTAATTCTATCGACTGGATTAGATTTTTTGAGATGCAATTGGATTTGTTTCACACTATTGATTCCAGAGTTTTGGCTGGCTTTTACTTTTGCGTGAAAATGGTTTAGCCATTGCATTTATGTGTTTGTTATCAGCATGACATGACAAACAAAAGTCTCAAACCACGCCCACCTCCTACCACTTTTAAGCTCCGACCACCAAGAAATTTTTAAGCCACTCCCACCAACATTTTCTTGAATTTCCATCTAAACATACTATTTAAAAATATGCAAGCAGATTTTCAAAATTTCTTCTGTGGGCGAAGTTATGAATTTTCAAAATTTCGATATTCCAATAGTAACTAGAACATCATTTATGTCTAATGTTTTCATTTTTGCTTATTTATTATACATCAACACGTGTTTTGATTTTTTAAATAAGTGCGTTAAATTCAGTTTTTAGTCAAAATTTTGTTTTTTGTGAATTTTACTCTCACCAGTTCTACTCTAAGTGTAAGTCTAAATATTTTTTATTTGTTATTTTATTTATTAAGCTTTTTAAAAGTAAATTTAATCAAAATTGAGATTTTCAATTTAAGTACTAAATACCACAATTTTTTATTTTATAAATTTTATAATTTTATTTTTATATTTTAAACACATTCATTCACACAAAATACACCAAACGTGCTCATAGGCGGGTTGACTCTCCATTGTTGGATTATGATACAAGTCTAGCTGGAGAGACCAGAAGTGGTTACTTTTGAGTAATGATTACCTTCGGATCCTAGCACTATCCTGTTTACAACAATGCGGGAGTACAGTGTTTAGTGTTAGAAATTGGAATGGCAACTCAAACGACGTCTAATATTATTCCAAATTTCTGACAAATTTTCCACTGTGTACTGCCTCTTCCAGAGTAATTTTATTTATATTTAATCAAATAGCAATAAATCAATTTCCAGAATTTGATGATTCAAGACTTAAGCTAAATAACTTCTCAGATGAAGAATCTGTAACTGAATTCTTAGAGAGGTTTAAACTCATTCCAACCAGGGATATACTACCACTCATGCCCGATGTATAAAGTGTTCATCTTCAATGATGCCAACGAATGATGCTAAAATAAAAATTGGTTGGAGATTGAGGTGTGTGAATGAAATATGCCGCCATTCATGCAATCCACTCAAAGGAACATGTTTTGAGAGAGCCCATCTAATATGGGTCGGTATGAATGAGATGAATTTTTTTATTTTAAGTATTTTCGATAAGACTACTAAGATATAAGATATACGTCTATATCTTTCCTAAAAACGATTGGTATTAAATAAGCAAAATGAAAAATAGATGTAAATGATGTTCTAGTTACTATTGGAATATCGAAATTTTGAAAATTCATAACTTCGCATACAGAAGGAATTTTGAAAATCCGCTTGCATACTTAAATAGTATACTTAGATTGAAATTCAAGAAAATTTTGGTGGGGTTTACAATTGGTAGGCGTATTGTATTGGAGATGTGGCTTGATAATGGAGATCGTCATGCGATCAAATATAATGATATGTCATGAAACAATAGCGAACAGGCGAAAGATTAATAATGGCGAATGAAAATGTTCGAAATGTTGTACGCTGCAGAATGCGGCTATATTACTATCAAATGTTACATGTTAGAATTGTTTGTATCAACATTCTTTTCTTTATGAATTTAAAACGGTAGACTTATATTCTGGCAAAATGAATGTAAAGAAATGCTTTTCTGTGATAATGATAGAAATTTTGGCGAAATCAAAGACGCCTTAGTTTGACCAAGCAGACCTTAAGTTGTCAATGTTTTGATAAGATTTTCACCAAACTTTTGATTTTATTTAAATTTGGATTTTTGGATTACTCTTATCGTCAATAATTTGCGAATAATTTTTTTAATAAATATTGTTTCGTAAAATTTGTGCTCATTATTTAAACTGCAATTTCTTGAACTATGTTTAACTAATATGAGTTTTTGCCCTAAAATCCAAATTTAAATAAAATCAAAAGTTTGAGTGAAGTCTTATCAAAACATTGACGTCCTTAGCTACAGGGGTCTGTTTTGGTCAAACTGACAGAAAGGCGTCTTTGATTTCGCGCCTAATTTCAAAATTTTCATCACATATGCAAGCAAAGATCGCCAGAAAAGTGCATTTCTTTTGGAAAAGCCTTTTATTTAACTTACATTCATTTTGCCAGAATATATTTGTATCTCTAATACGTTTCAAACATTAAATTCATAAAGAAAAGAATGTTTTGTTATTCTACAAACAATTAATAACATGTAACATTTGATGTATTGTAGCTCATTACTACCTTTGGCGAGTACAGTCAATACGAAAAATTTGAACATTTCAATATTCGCCATTTTGTATTCGCTATTATTGTTTCGCTATATCTGTTCGGCTATTTGTTTTCGCTATTTTGACGTTCGCTATTTTGGACTTTCGCTATTTTGACATAGAATCTCCATTGCATATCTATATATTTATTATCAGCATGACTTGACAAGCTAAAGAGTATCAAGCCACATCCACCTCCAGCCACTTCTAGCTACGCCTAACAAAAAATTGTAAGCCACTCCCACCAAATTTTCTTGAATTTCAATCTAAGTATACTATTTAAGAATATGCAAGCGGATTTTCAAATTCCTTCTGTATGCGAAGTAATTTTCAAAATTTCGATATTCCAATAGTAACTAGAACATCATTTACATCTAGTTTTTCATTTTATTATTTAATCATACAGAAGTTCACTTTGAAGTTTATAGAAAATTTTGCTTCAATTTGATGGTTGTTTAGTATACTTTTTATTTCAGTCTCTAAAGAATTATTTTTTTCACTAATCAATGATTTTATTTTGACACTTAATTCTTCACATGTACCACAAATATCACTTCTCGGAAAGCCAAAACCGACATTACAGTCTTTAAATATATGATAGAAAAATAGATAATTCACATATCTATCATATTCAGGATACATATCAATAAATTCTCGATAAAGTATGGCAATATTTTTATTTGATTCAATATATTTTCTTCCAGTTCTTACTGAAAGACTATAATGAGATTCACGAGAGGGATAATTCTCAATAAATTCTCTAATATCTATTTCTACTTCTAATGGTATTGAATAATGTGAACTATGTTTACCTCGTTTATCTTCAGTTTCATTACGATTCTTAAGTATTTTATTTCTAAGTCTAGAATACTTAATGTTATGTAATTTCAAAATGCATTGACACAAACCTTCTCACGGACTACCATATTATTATTATTTTGTCACTAAATTGAGCATAATATTCAAAATTAGAGCTCCGAGGCTTAAAAGTTTCAGTTTTATCAATAAAGCTTTGAGGGATTACTACAGATTTCAAGTATTCATTTTTTTGTTCATTAGTTTTAATTGAATTGAAATAGTTGATAATTTCATTTTTTTCACTATTAGTAAACTTTAAAATATGATTTTTATCGCAACAAACACTATCACTACTCACTCTTTCATAAATATTTTCGTTGGCTTCATTAGTTGATTCAATTATTTTTTCAGTTTGTATGAGATCCTGAATGTTATTTTGAAATAAACATTTTTTCCTTTTTGTATTGTTTGTATTTGAAATGTTTGTGCTGATCGGTGTTAATACACTGCCGAAAATTGATTTACGCTTTTTCGTATAAGGCATTTTATATTAAAATTTGAAAAATAATTTTCCAATTAGAGTAAAATAAAAACTTTTACTAAGATTTTAGCACAAAGTTGATAAATTGAAAGGTTTTATTAAACTTAAACTATATCTCAATTAATTACATATTTAAAACTTCATGAACTTCAATTGAAAATTTATTAAAAAGTTTAGACTTTTCACTTTCAAATCAATAAAGTTTTATACTGTAGTCAAACTCAGAAACCATTCACTTGACATATGAAAGTCAAATGAAATCAAAAGTTTGAATTAAACTTTTCTATCAAAGCTTTGATTAATCCTTAGCTACAGGGGTATGCTGGTCAAACTCGGACAGAAAGGCGTCTTTGATTTCGCACCTAATTCATAAAAATTTTCTATCATTAAATGCATAGCAAAATCGCCAGAAAAGTGCATTCTTTGGAAAAGCATTAATATATATATATATATATATGATTCGATTACAAAATTATACATAAATTCAAACATTTAAATTAATATTATTGGATAAAGCATTAAGATAGTCCAAAATATTCTGACGGTTATATTGAGTGACTTGATTCTTGACCCGCTTCGCTACTGCAGTACTGGCTTTGTTTGAACGTGGAAGAGTGCCTGCAACGTATTGGTTTATCTGAAATTCTGTAAGACTTTCTTCTTTCATCAAAACATCTATAAATTTCCAAATAGTCGGATGTTGTGCACCCAATAAAGAGCTAAAACGTCTATGCCAGCCTTCAATATTATTATTAGTTTTAGAAACGTCTTGGAGAGCTGAATCATATTGATTCGACATTTCAACTGAAAATGAAGGTTGAAGACGATTCGTTCGACGCAAAGCTCTCGGAAGACGACCTACATAGTTGTCCTCGAAATAATCGAGAAGCGGACGGAGAATTTCATTATTTTCGAAGAATTCTGAAGTCATTAGTGCATCGTAGGCAATTGTTACGTCAGCAACGGGAACATAAGAAAGACATGCCAATTTTTTAATATTTGCTGCGAATTCAGGCTCATTGATGTAACGATGTTGTATTTCATGATTTTCTTGAATTTTTCGCTAAATATTTTGAGTTAGGTGAAAGAAACAGCCACGGTGAACTGAATTGGGAAATGATGTTTGAAATGGATTAATCGATGCTCTTTCAAAGTCAGTCAAAATCGAAACTGGATTAAGATTGTGTTGAAGTTCTTTTAGAGTTTCAAAAACATGATGGTATGTTGATTCTCTTCTGTATGTCATCAGAATGTAAACGGAAGGTAAAACTGTTTGATGTTGAACACAATGTATGGTGTACAATTGACTGAAAAGTTTAGGGCATGATTTAAAAGTTCCATCAGCAAACCAGTGTTGACTTTGACTCAAACGCTGAAGACTAGCACGTGTTGCAAAAAGAAAAATAAATACCACGTTCTTCAGATTCTTCATCTTCGTCATCATCTGTACGACTATCATACAAAAGAAACTCCTGATTTGTCAGGGTTGTGCGGTATTGTTCTAGGATATCAAGTTCATGCATATTATGAGGATTTGCAGGTGCGTGATTTAAAATTTGTCGTTTACGTTGCATGGTTCGTTTTAATAAATTAAAATCGGGAACTGATGCCGCAACTGATGCTTCAAGTCCAACGGTCGAATCCGCGATAGCTTCATTAGTTGTTCTCTGTGTTGTCGTTGCTCTTTCTTTCATATCTTGTAGAACTTCTTTGGCTCGTACGGAAGCAGTATCAATCACATGATTATGAATATTTTTTATATTTTACAACTTTATCATTGGAAGTCACAACTCTCGCTTTACACTCACAAGGGGCATATTGAACACATTTCCAATACTGCGCAGTTGGCAACGTCTTATCTTTCCTGAATAAAAAGCCATCATGCTTTAAAAGCTGACAGTTTTTATTGCTCATAACAAAGTGCAAAGGCATCCTAGGAACAAATGAGTTGTTTCTAAAAATTTCGTGAAGCGAGTTAAATAAGATGTAATTGGATTTAGCTAGCTGAGCGAGGAATAATCATATTCCATTCAATGCGTCATATTGAAAAGTGATTTTAAAGTAATGTTTAGAGAATTGCGAATAGTCGATTCAAAAGTTGAAAAAAGTCAACTAAATAGTTTATATAAGTGGAGAAAAGTTGAATGAAGCTGGATAAAAGTTGAGAAAAGTTGATGAAGGTTTACTAAAGCGGAAAAAAAATTAAGAAAGTCGAAAAAAGTTGAGAATAGTCGAAAAAGTTGGATAAAACTAGTTGGATAAATAAGTAGAGAAAAGGAAAAAAAAGTTTCCTAAAGCCGAAAAAAACTCAAGAAATTTAAGTTGGAAAAAGTTGAGAAAAGTTGGAAAAAGTTGAGAAAAGTTGGAGAAAGTTGAAAATGTTGTAAAAGGTTGAGAAAATTGAGAAAAGTTGGAGAAAGTTGAGAAAAGTTGAGGAAAGTCGAAAAAGTTAAGGGGCGAGCAAAACTTAAAATTTTTTAATCGCGTGCGACGAAAATGAAAATAAAGTTTAGCATAAATCTAAATACTTTTGTCCTACCAAAAAAAATTTGTCTATCATATAACTAAAACTATTAATACAACTATATAAAAATAAGTTCTCTTTACCTTTAATAATATGAAGATACGTCCAAATATCAACAAAAAAATCCAAATAAAATAGCACAAACAAAATGTTAAAGAAATGCGTTGTGTTCAGTAAAGAGACTAATTAGAAAATGATTTGTATCTTAAAGTTTCAATTTCAGCTTCGAAAATTTTAAAGGATTAAATCAAAAATGCACACCTGCGCGTCTTAACATAATTCAGGTTAGTTAAATGTAATGTTATTGTTTTTAAGAATTATAATAGGAAATTAGACAGTATTTTCGCTATTTACGTTTTCGCTAATTATTATTCGCTATTAAGGTTTCGCTATTATTGTTTCGCGATTTTTTGATTCGCTATTAAGGTTTCGCTATTATTGTTTCGCTATTTAGGTTTCGCTATTTTGACTTTCGCTATTATTTTTTCGCTATTTTGACGCTATACGTGTAATGGAATCCCCAGCTTCACGCAAAAGTAAAAGCCAACCCAGAGTTTTTATATTAAAAGGAACTGTAAAAATTAAGCAAGATTTTAGTTCAAAATCAAATTTTATAGGCAACGCTCCCATGAAAGAGAATCCAATTTCTTCAATAGTATTGTTACATGGGATCTACTCTCGGGGGCGAATAGTAGTATTTGTGAGCCACATGTAACGTCTTTTTAAGGTTTTTGACTTGGGATCGAGTCTATCACGTTGTTAGCTACTTAGCACAGTAAACCCTCGATATTTGAATAATTAATAAAATTAAATGAAAAATTTTAATCACTGATTATTACACAAAGACAATTATCACAAATATTACGTTGTATTAATTTACATGTTAGAAATTGTGTCGGACACTCCTAAGATCTTACCAGAAACTTACTAATGTAGAAACTCTTTTATATATATCAGCCTTTTTCAATCATCAAAAGTCTAATGCATTAGGTCACTGATTTTGAGTCAATCGCAAGCCCTAATAGTTCATTTTTTTGGTTTAGGGTATAGTACAGAACTAAGTTCCCAAGAACCTAACCTAACCTAGGAACCCAACCTATTGGCG
>JAEMBT020000072.1:0-141085 GCA_018873245.2 Archegozetes longisetosus
CTGAATCGAAAGATGCTAAGACCATATGCCTACGTCTACAGATAACCGATTTCCGTTGCTTGACCTTGGATGACCTTGGGACTGGGATCAACTTTCATACCTAAACGAGACAAGTTTAACCATATATACATTGTTTGGGTAAAGCAGCTCTAAATCGACTATTCACAAAAACTTCTCTCTTGCTTTGCATCGTGGCTTAGTTGAGATAGTGCTACCTGTTGAGCAGCCTCAACAAGTTCCCCAAATTCGAAATTAGAGTATGAACTGCTTTCTCCGCGACTATACCACAGTTGAATACTATTTACGAAGGCACGCATCACTGACGACTTAACAATAAAAGCTCCCGCCCCGGGCCAAAGCATTACGCAACAGTTCCAGGCCCGTGAGCCTAAGTCATCCCTAAGCGCTGCTTAATTCTTTTTATTCGCGACGACCCAGCATAAACTGAGTGTAATATTGATTTTGTCAGCTTACTAAATTTGTTATATTCTAACCTTATTTCTTCAGGCAACTTATCAGACCAGAAGCAGGTTTTTGATTTTGACCTCATAGAATAGTTAATTTCAGGTATATTTCTTCTTTCTTTATTCTATAACTTTAGTTATAGGTTACAAATATTTGTGAGCTCTTTTCCCTACACTAAGTTCTATTGTAATTTTCTAGAAATACAAATTTAGATTGATGGAAATAGATCGTCAATAATCGATAACCAACAATAGCTATTTCTAAAAACATCTCATGAATAACTCTCGCACTATGCAAAACAGTGAATTCCACTATTAACTTCCTAAACTCGGGCAAAATATATGAGCTTTCAAAGTACCTTTTAATATCTTTATATTCTATTCACATGTAAGCTTTGTATAAGTTCATATTATAAATAAAGTTCGCAACTTGTATGAAATCTGTGTCCAGTCTACAAGTCAAACTTAAGGCAGAGAAGAAACTAGTGAAGCCTCTACACTTTTGATTTGACCTAAAACATGGTTTATAACACTAGTTTTGATTCAATATAATTTTCTACCCAAACCAAAATATTTTAGTAGACATAGTTAGCATAAATTCATATTTAAAACAAATCCACACATGTACAATAAATAAATATTTTTATTATTTGATGTTTTTATTTGAACAATGAATAGAAATACAGAAAAGTTTTCAGTCAATAAAGCATTTCTGAAGAATTGACATTCAACAATCAAATCAGAAGTTAAAACATTTTCATTAAACTCCAATTTTATACTTGTATTACAGAAAGATCTTCAAACTGGTCACTTATTCTTTTTAAAACAATCCAATGATCTTTTATCATCTCATTCGTAATGATGTCGCCCCAATTGTTAATCAGAATTTTGGTTAAGTTTTCGTTAAACTTAACTTCAACTGAAATCAATTGAAGTAAAACATAATAAGAATAAAACACAAAAATCAAACAGAAAAGTGTTAGCAATGCATAAAAGTTCAGGATAATTAACAAATCTATACATAAAGACATATAAAGTATAAAGAATATGATTATATCTATATTGATGAAACACTTAATAAAATACATAATTTGGTTGATATTATTTTTAATGTGAATGAGATCAAGAACTGTTCGATGAGTCGAATCAATCACATTAACAGTTGGTATCCCTATTCGCCTCTTAAGCTGTTTATTAAACATTTTTAATATAGATAAATATTGTCTATAAATGCTAAAGTGAATTAACTGGAGAGTTATTTTCCAGCCATAATTGAAGGTGTAGTAGAATATCAGATATGAGTCAGTGTTGATTAGTAAAATCTTTTTATAACTGAGATGTTCGATCGGTTCTTCGAATAGTTTCTTCACATGATAGTAATTATCATGAAATAGAAATGTAAGAACTGTTGCACTTATCACAATAACTGTCGCCAATATTGTTGAATATGTCGATGAATGTTCATATGATTCAGTTTTGAAAAGATAATTACTATATCTGTCGAGTTTTATTTTCAAGTTTGATAGCATTGAAGATTTTGTCTTAACGTAGATATAAGACATGAAACTTGATATCGCAGTAAAGCAAATCAGAACTTTAATTAGAGTTACGTTAATAGAATCTTCGATTCTGATAATTAATATGACTTTGACTATCATAAAACATATAGACAGTAAGGTTGATGTGGAAAAAATGCCATTAATTATTCGCTTATCAAAGTTTTTTAGGCCATATATTAATAACAAGTTGTTTAACATGTTCGTAGAACTAATCTCGGGTAGATTTCAAATTTGGAATTCAATTAAACAAGTTATGACTATTCAACAGTTTAAAAAGTTTTGTAAACTCAATATGTGCTCTAACAGAATCCGTATTCACTTATCAATAAATAAACTTTAGCACAAATATGTGCATCATTAAAAAGGAAAGTCTCTGATTCCAAGATTGTGAGGAATTCGCTGTCAAATCGTAGAAAATCAGTAATGGTTTACATTTGCAATCTAATCACTTAATGTATAGCAATATGTTTTTTAAGCTTTAAAACATCAAAACTTAATCGTAATGTGAAAAACTGTTGCAATATGAAAATTTTATTCAACTAGTTTCATACGGTATTCAAATTTGAAGAATGCGCAGAATCTAATGCATAGCTATTAAGTTTCGGTTAACGATATTGATGATTTTCAAATAAATTATCTCTTATACATCAGTTCTGGCATTAATGAAATAGTGAGCCTTTTATTTTTGTATTTATCATGCTCAGAATCTTCAACAGATTCAATGAACAAAAGTTTGTTATCAAAAACAACTTAATTCAAGTTATATATACATATGAAAACATCGTTAGGTGTGTTAAAAGGTTTTCTTTTGAGAGTAAAATTTAATATCTAGGTTTATTCGTCAGAGTCTTGAAAGTTCGAGAAATTGATATCGATGCTGATGAATACTGGGCGTTCACTAGGAAACCAACTGAAACGCCTTTCAAAACCTTTTTTTCGCATTCATACTGATAAAAATCATGAATAATAATGTGAACGGTTAAGAAACTGACTTCGAATTCTTTATCATTAAGAACATTAAATATAGATAACAAAGTATCGCTTAGTCATGGACGGATCACATCTACTGGTGTTTAGCTTACAGAAATAATCTGGTTGAACACAATTTTTTAAAATTACTCAAAAGAAAATGAATGTCAATACTATATTTATAAAGCTAGCTTATCAGTGAACGCAGATAGAACGTTGTTGGAATATAATTTTACTATCTCATTAAAATGGATATCAGGCAGAGTTTCATAACAAACGCCTAATTTGGCAACGATTAAGTAATATTATAGGATTCATCTTCAGGCAGAAAACTAGGTGTCTTCTAGGATCGAATTCGACTGGTTTTGGGGACAAAAATGACGGGTTGGGCTTAAACGTTGAACTTCATTGTCGGAACGGACAAGCTCACAATGTTCTGGTACTAGAATGACTTTAATTGAAAAGATGGCTTTATTCAATTTAAAACGCTGAAGCTTATGATGCGCCAACATATAGAGTGATATTTATAATCAAGATAATTCGTTACTAACGATAGTCTTTTAAGCAAGAATTGTATGCTTTGCATAAATTTAAGAGAAAATATATTCCATTTTATATTACGTTGATTAAATTATGCTTGTTTATTTGAAATCTGTTAATTCTTGATAAATGTCACAAAGGTTCTTCATTTATCAACACTTCAACTGGTTATTAATGTTTTCCAAGATTCAGTTTGAAGGTGACAATGCAGTGCGCTTTAAAATTGTTTGCATCTCATACTCAACAATTCTATGATAGATCCTAATAGTGCCAAAATATTTCTATAACTTGTTCGGGTTCTGACACGATCAGAAGTCTAGAAATAAGGTTTGAGAAAGCCGAGTCAAGAATACTCGAAAGTTGCAGACCTTTATAAGTAAAATCTGTCTTTTTGGAAAAAGCAATCACAGTAGATTTCTGATAATTTACTTATTCAATAACAAACCTTGGAACAAAATATGTACGTTATTAAAGAGAAATTTCTGATTTAAGAAATGTTAGGAATTCCCCATGAATCATATTCTGTATATCGTAGTAAAGCTAAGCAGAACTTTATTCGAGTTATGTTAATAGTATCTTCGATTCTGATTGTTGATTCGACTTTGATTGTCATAAAACGTATGAACAGTAAAGTTAATAAGAAGAGAATCCCACTATTTATCAAAGTTTTTTAGTTCATATATTAGTAACAAGTTGTTTAACATGTTCGCAGAATTAATCTCAGGTTGATTTCGAATTTGGAATTTAATTAAACATATTATGACTATTCAAATGTTTAAAAAGTTTAATAAGCTCAATACGTGTTCTAACAGAATTCATAATCACTTATCTATAGATAAACTTTAGCATAAATATATGCATTATTAAAGAGTCAAGTTTCTAACTTCAATATTGTCAGAAATTCGCCATAATCATATTCTACATAATTAATAATGACTTAAACATTTTCAGTCTAGTCACTTGGATACAAAACATTGAGTACTTTAAGCTCTGAAGCATCAAAACTCAATCGTAATATGAAAAAGCATTGTAAAACGAAAATTTGTTCAACTAGTTTCACACATGTATCCAAATTTGAAAGAATGCATACAATCTGATGTAAAACTATTAAGTCTCGCCAAGCGACGCTGATTATTTTCAAATAAATTATTTCTTATACATCAGTTCTGGCGTGAATAAGATGTTGAGCCTTTTATTTTATATTTATTATGCTCAAAATCTTCAGCAAACTTAATGAACAAAAGTTCGTGCTCGAAAGTAGCTTAATTCAAGTTATACGTATATGAAAACGTTGTTCATGTGCTAAAAGGTCTTCTATTGAGAGTAAAATTTGATATCTTATCTAGGTTTATTCATCATTCGTCTTAAAAGTTCGAGAAGCTGATGTCAACGTTATTGGATTCTAGGGGTTCACTAAGAAACTGACTGAAAACGTCTTCTGAAACCTTTTGCCTCATTCATATTGATGAAAATTATGAGTAATAATGCGAACTATTAGGAACTTGATCTTTAAAATACTTTGTTATAAGAAGCATAGGTAAAATATGTTGTTATATTTGTAAAATATGCAGATAACAAAAAAGTTTAGTTATAGACGGATCATTTGTATTTTTAGGGCTTAGTTTACAGAAATGATGTGGTTAAGCACTAATTTTAAAAATTAATCAAAAGAAAATGAATATTGATATCAGATTTATAAAGATGTCTTAGTGAGCGCAGATAGAAAGTTGTTGAAATATAAGTTTACTATCTCATTATAATGGAAACCAGGTAGACACTTCCATAACGAACGACTAAAAAATTAGCAGCGATTAAGTAGAATCCTAGGATTTATTCTTTAGAACAGTAAAACAGGTGTCTATAACGAATCTAATTTGATTGGTTTGGGGCAGAAATGATGAATTAGACTCGATCATTGAATTTTCCTATCGGAACGAACAACTGTTCAGAAGACATATTGGTGTGGCTTCAATAGAAAAGATGAGCTTTTATTCCATTTAAATGGGTAGAGCTTATACTACATCAATATATAGTGATATTGATAATTAAAATAATCATTACTAAGGACAGCTTTCAGCAAGAATAGTATACTATGTATGAAATTTAAGTGAAAATATATTCTATTTAAGATGACGGTTGATGAAATTTTGCTTGATTATTTAAAATAAGCGTGATTCTTGATAAAACATTAAAAAAGTTCGTTTACAAACGCTTTTCAAACTGGTTATCAATGTTTTTCAAAATTGAGAATGAGAATGATAGTGCATTTAAAAACAATTGCTTGAAAATAATGAAATAATTTTGCTTCTCATATTCAACAATTCTGAGAGCTTCTAATACTGCAAGTACAAATTGCGCGAATTTGGCATATTGATAGGTTGTAGAGCAGCACAGGCTGACAGGTCCGAGTTACGGATTTTTTCAAACCTGCTTACCCTTATGGTGAATCTATTTCTGAAAAATTTAATCATAGTGAATTTTTGACATTATTCAGTCATACATTAACAAATCCTTGCACGAAAATGTATATGGTATTGAAGAGAAAAATTTCTGGTTTCAGAACTATTAGAAGTTTGCTATAAATCCTATTCTACCTAACCAATTACGATTTAAAAATTGCCAATCAAATCACTCAAACTTAAAGCAATGTGTTTCAAAAGTTTTGAAACACCAAAACTTAGACTATGAAATTATTGTAAAATGAAAAATCTGTTAAGTCTCTTACAGGTGTTCAAATTTGAAAGAATACACAGAATCTGTTTGGTGAATGGCCAGTAAGTTTCGGTTAACGATGTTAATTTTCAAGTCAACTATTTCTTACACATCAATACTGGTATACACAAAAATGGTGAGCCTTTTATTTTTACATTTATTTGTTCAGAATCTTTAACAAAATGTCAATGAATAAGAGTTTATTATAAATAACATAATTCATGCTTTATGTATATGAAATCATCTCTAGGTACGTTAAAAGATATTCTTTTGTGATTAAAATTTGATATCTTAACTAGGTTTGTTCGTCAGAGTCTTAAAAGTTTGGAAAGCTTGTATCAAAGTTGTTGAATACTAGGCGTTCACTAGGAAACCAACTGAAAGCGTCTTTCAAGACTTTCTTGCCTCATTCATATTGATAAAAATTGTGAATAATAATGGGTTCGATTAAGAAACTGATTTCGAGCATTTTATCATTAAGTATAGATAAAATATACAGATAACAAAAGGAAGCGTTTAATTATGGAAGGACCACTTTCATTTTGTTAGTTATCGTTTAATTTCCAGAAATCATTTGGTTAATCACAACTTTATTAAATTACTAGAAAGATGAAATGAATGTCGATATAAAATTTAGAAAGTCAGCTTACTATTTATCGCTATTATCATAGTAAATTTCTAACTATACTTAATCATCCATTAACAAATCTTTGCTCGAAAATGTGTATGATATTAAAGAGAAAAATTTCTGGTTTCAGAATTGTCAGGAGTTCGCTATAAGTCTATTTTACCCAACCAATTATGATTTAAAATTCTCAATCAAATCACTCAAATGTAAAGCGATGTGTTCCTTAAACTTTTCTACATCTTACAATTTAGACTGAGAACTCATTGCAATTGAAAAATTTGTTTAATCAGTCTCTTACAGGTGTTCAAATTTGAAAGAAAGCAGAATCTGTTTGGTGAATGAATAATAAGTATCGGTTAACGGTGTTGATTATTTTCAATTCAACTATTTCATTATAAATCAATACTGGTATACATGAAATAATGAGTTCTTTATTTTTACACTTATTCTGCTCATAATCATTGACAAAATTTCAACAAACAAGAGTTTGTTATCAAAACTAACTTTAAAAATTTTTAATGTACATGAATGCATCGTTTCGTGCATTAAAAAGTCTTCTTTTGAGAGTAAAAATTGATACCCATGTTTATTCGTCAATCTTATAAGTTCGGGGGTTGATATCAATATTATTGAATGCTGAGTGTTCTCTAGAAAACCAACTGAAAGCGTCTTTCAAAACTTTTTGCCTCATTCATATTGATAAAAATTATGGATAGTGATGGGTGCGATTAAGAAACTGATTCTGAGCATTTTATCATTAAGAAGTATAGATAAAAATAAAGATAACTAAAGGAAGCGTTTAACTATGGAGGGACCACTGGTATTGTTAGTTAGCGTTTAATTTTCAGATTAAATCTGGTTAATTAAAATCTTGTTAAATCACTAGAAAAATAAACAAATGTAAATATAAAATTTCGGAAATGAGCTTATTAGTGAGCGCGGACAGAGCTGCTGGAATATAGATTTAAAATCTCATTAACTACAAACCAAGTAGGCAATTTAATAGCGAACGCTTAATAAATTAGCGACAACTCAGCACTGTTATAGGCTTTATTCTTAGAATACTAAACTAAGCATCTATAACGAATCGAATTGGATTGATTTTAGGGACAAAAATGATGAGATGGGCTCGATCATTGAACTTCCCTGTTAGAACGGACTAATGTCCAAAGTGATAGTATTGATCTGGTTTCAATAGAAAAGATGACTTTTTATTCCATTTTAAAGGATAGAGTTTATACTACATCAATATGCAGAGTGATATTAATTAAGAAGGGCTATCACTAAGGATAGCCCTTTAAACAAGAATCATATGCTATGTATGAAATTTAGGTAAAAATAAATTCCATTCCATATGATCGATGACGCAATTCTATTTGATTATTAAATAAATCAGTATAATTATTGATGAAATGTCACGAAATATTCTTGATTTTCCAACACTTTTAAAACTAACCGAATGTTTTTAAAGATTAAGAATATAAATGACAGTGCGTTTGAAAAGAATTGTTTGAATATAATAAAATAATTTTGCTTTTCATTTTCAACAATTCTGAGAGCTTTTAATACTGGATAAAGCATCATCTACAAGTTGCGTGGATTTGGTGTACTGATAAGTAGTCGAGCAGAACAGACTGACAGGTCCGAGTTACGGATTTTTTCAAACCTACTGACCCTTATGGTGGAAATCCTGATTTATGGAAAACTTAATTATAGTGTATTTCCGACATTATTTACTCATCCATTAACAAAACCTTACTAGAAAATATGTATGGTATCAGAGAAAAATTTCTGGTTTCAGAATTATCAGGAGTTCGCTATAAATCTTATTCTACCTAACCAATTATGATTTGAAAATTCCCAATCAAATCACTCAAATGTAAACGATGTGTTCCTTAAACTTTCCAAACATCGCCACCCGATCATAATGTGAAAGTTTGTTGCAAAATGAAAAATTTGGCTTCTTACAGGTGTTTAAATTTAGAAGAATTCGGAGAATCTGTTTGATGTATAACAAATAAGATTTGGTTAGCGATGTCGATAATTTTCAACTATATTTCATACATCAATACTCGTATACATAAAATGGTGGGCCCTTTATATTTGCATTTTGCTCAGAATCTTTAACAAAGTTTCAACGAATAGGAGTTTGTTATTAAAAATAGCTTAATTCGTGTTTTATGTATATGAAATCATCATTAGGTGTGTTAAAAGGTTCCTTTTGAGATTAGAATTTGATATTTGATTCAAGTTTATTCTTCAGAGCCTTAAAAGTTCAGGAAATTGATATCAATGTTGCTGAATATTGAGCGTTCGCTAGGAAACCAACTGAAGACGTATTTCAGAACCTTTCTGCTTCATTCATATTGATAAAGAGTTATGAATAATAATGTCAACGATTAAGAACCTGTTTCGAACATTTTATCATTAAAAACCTTAAAGAATACAAATAATAAAAGTGATAGCTATGTACGAACGACTTGTATACTTAGTGTTTACTTTTCTGAAATAATCTGGCTAATCACAACTTTTAAACTCCTAAAACGAAAACGAGTATCTATTTTAGAATTTTGAAAATGAGCTTACTAGTGAGCGCAGATGGAGTTGTTGGAATATAGTTTTGCTATTTCATTTAACTGCAAATGAAGCTGACAGTTTCATGACAAACGCCTAATACATTAACAATGATTAAGCATAACTATATGATTCGTTTTGAGATAGCAAGCTAGATGTTTTTGATCGATCGAATTGGATTAGTTTTTGGAACTAAATTGACGAATTGGGCTCGAGCACTGAGCTTCACTGTGGAGAATGAACATACAATATGCTGGTATTGGGCTAACTTCAATCGAAAATATGGTTTTATTCTATTTTAAAGCCTAAAGCTTATGATACATCAACATATAGATTAATACTAATACTCAAGATAATCCATTACTAGGATAGTTTTAGCAAGAATCATATACTATGCATGAAATTCAAGTGAAAATATATTCCGTTTAAGATGACAGTTGATGAAATTCTGCTTGATTATTTGAATTAGGCACGATTCTTGATAAACATTAAAATTGTTTGTTTATTAATGCTTTTCGAACTTGTTATGGATATTTTTCAAAACTGATGAAATGGAAGTGCATTTGAAAATAATTAAGTTGAATGACTACAAAATTTTGCATCTTATATCCATCAACAATCTTATGGAAGCTTCTAATATTGGATAAATATTATCTACAAGTTGTGAGGATTCTGGTGTGTTGATTAGAAGTCGAGCAGTACAAGTTGGGTTGGCCGAGTCAAGAATTTTTCTAACTTGTAGACCCTTATGGAGAAATCTGAATATTTGAAGAAGTAATCATAGTGCATTTCTGACTACTTACTTATCCATTAACAAATCTTAGAACAAAAATACGTACGCTATTAAAGAGAAAAATTTCTAATGTGAGAAATGTCAGGAATTCTTCATAAGTTATATTCTACTTAATCAATAATGGTTTAAATAATTTCAATCGTCACTCAGATGTAAACAACGTCTTATTTAAACTTTTGAAAAAAACTCGATGTGAAAAATAATACAAAATGAAAAATCTGTTCATCTAGTTTAACAAAGGTATTCAACTTTGAAAAAGTAATCAGAATCTGCTTGATGAATAACTATTAGTTTCCTGTTAACTATTTTCAAGTCAATTACTACATATACATCAATCCTAGTATACATATAGTGATTACTTTATCCTTGCATTTATTTGCCTCAATCTCCGACAAAATTTCAATGAACAAAAGTTTGTTATCAAAAACAACTTATGCAACTCATGTATATGAAAGCACCTTTCAGTGTGTTAAAAGATCTCCTTTAGAAAGTAAATTAAATATCTAGGTTATTCATCAAGGTCTTAAAAGTTCTGGAAGTTAATATCAATATTGTTGAATGCTGGATGTTCACTAGGAAACCAACTGAAAACGCGCTTTAAAACCTTTTTGCTTCACTTATATTGACAAAAATTATTAATAGTGTCAGCGATTGATTCTGACTTCGAACTTTTATCATTAAGAATCATCAATAAGGAATACAGGCAAAAGTATTTTTTAGCTATTGTAAGATTACTTGTATTGCTACGAAAGTGATTCAAGAAATGCTTAGCCTTATATAGAATTACACATGAAATTTTCATTTATTATCTTTCAATATAATCTCCTCTCATCTTAACCTATATTTAGTCCTTATCTATTGAAATTAGAGTGGATTATATTGGAAAATTCTATAGAAAATTAATCTGATTATATGCTTCTATATTAGTCTACGAACTTGTTGAATCACCTCCATAGTTAGTGTTGCAGAAATAATACGCTTAATAAAGCACAATTTTTGCAAAATTACTCCAAAGATGAATGCAATTCAATATTGAAATTCATAGCTCATAAGTGAACGCAGATAGAGCTGAAATATGACTTTTGCTGTTATTTAGCTGGAATCAGCCAGATAGTTTCAGGAAGAACAATTGAAACAGCGATAATTAAGTGTAGTCACTAGGATTAGTTTTCGAGACATTATCTATTACGGGTCGAATTTGGCTCAAATATTGAACAAATATCGCTGACGGGACGAGCAAACGTTCATGAGGCTAGTACTAGTCTGACTTCAATAGAAGAGTTGAGCCTTTATTCCATTCTAAAGACAAACTTGTAATTAACTAATATTATAGAGATGACACTATGATCAAAAAATTCATAACTAGCGATAAATGTATTTCAACATACAATTTTCCATTCTTCGTGATTCATTTTTAACAACAATCGTACACATTGAGTGAAGTTAAGCATAAATATATTCCATTTAAGATCGTTGTTGAAATTATTCTTCGTTATTCGAAATCAGTATAATTCTTGATAAGGTATCGCAAAATATTCTTCATTTTATCAGACTTCAAACTAGTTATCGATGTTTTTCAAGATGGAGGATATAAATGGTGGCGCATTTAAAAATATTATTTTGTGAATGAGAAAATTTTTCATCACATACTCAATAAATCCATCATCGCTTTTAATATAAGAAAAAATATCTGCATTTTACTTTTGATCATTGATTTTTTGTTCAACAAAAGTAAATGAGTAAAACTGATTTTTCTCACGACTGTTCGATGAAAAATTAGAGTAACTGATTTTCAATTCCTCTCGAGCTATTTCTAGTCTTCAGACATTACATAAGACAAATCTGACGAGAATTCTAATGCGAAAGATGATCAGCTTCTTAGGAAATACTAGCGTTCTTATCCTTTAATCAAAGCAAATATGAAGTGTTATTTAGTTCGCGCTAAGTGGAAATTGCAGATGACCAGAATAATGTTTATTTTGTTCTCTCATCTCAAAATAGGTTATCTGTTTAGCTACTATCACGTCCTGTGGTTTCTTATTTAAACGGTCAGAATTTGAATCGTTGCTACGTTAATAGTAAGCTATGACAGAATTCAGGCAATCATACTTTCCCCCTCTCTCTCCAACTATTACCCTAATTCTTTAAATGGGTGTAAATTATGATGTGGTGCACGAAAGAAAAGTAAAGCAATTTTAGAGAATATTTTACACCTTAAATATTTACAAAGATATCTAAATCAATGCAGGCTTCAAGTTTATAAATGATTCGAAGAGTATAGTTTATACCATAAAATATAGTGTGATGAATATTCTCAGAATTTTCAAATCAAACCAAGTTGGATTCGAAAAATGATTTTAATGGCCAACTCTTGGCACTAGAAGTGATCATCAGTTGTAAGGCAACTATATCAGAGGTCTGAGATAAACCTTTACAAACAATAACGCAGTTCATCAAGAATTCTGGAAGAATCTTTGTGTAAGTATGGAGCTGTCTTCTCATTAATAGATTGGGATCAACACATGCACTTAATGCTGAATGGAAACAGTTATATCATTTGATTATCTTTTTAAGCTATTCTTAGTCTTCACACACTATGTAAAGACAACTCTCGTGAGAAATCGAATGAGGAAGATAATCAATTTTCTAAGAGGTCTTAACATTAAGTGTAGATTACTCTTCCTCTAGTCAAAGAAAATATGAATAATTAATTAGTTCATGCTAAGTAGTATTTACATGTGACTGGAATAATCTTTATGCTTTGATCTCAAAATTAATTTTTGTTGAGCTAATTTTACATTTCTCATTTCATATTGTAGTGATCGAATTTTGTTAGTTAGTACATTAATAGCAAGCTATGACAGAACTCAAACACTCATATAATTTCATGCAGAATAACAGGCACTGGAAGTTGAATCACTTGAAGCAGCTTTCATACTCTCTAACTATTTTGCAATGACCGTAAAGTATGATATTGACTTTAGAAGGCAAAAAAAGCCATTATTTAAAATATTTTTTATATTAAACAATATATTCACACAAATTTGTTTGACCTGAGGTAGACTTCGAACTTATTTGGTTCGACAAGTCTAAGTTAAAAATTCAGTTCACGTCATAAAAGATCGTTTGATTATAATAGATTGTCCTCTAGATCTTCGAATCAAAGCTAATTTTGAATACTCATCAATTTTTCGTGTTTACTTTGATTCCACATGTAAATTCTTGATATATGGTAAAAGATGTAATAGACGAGGAAAAGTATAAAAACTCATGCATACCACTGAGAAGTGAGTATTTCGGTAAATATAGTTTTTTTGTATCATAATTGGTATTTCAATAACAGAATTAATCTCAAAAGTTGAGATATTTTCTTTCGAATGTCATGAGTTTTAAACATGATATGAAGTTTGATTTCGAAACAAACAAGATTCTAAGAAACAAACCGCTTATGTTTATTTTCCAGTAGAAAATAAGAATTCCCATCCCAAAGTTGAGTCCTGCCAATTAAAAAGTTCTTCGAACTAAATTGAAAATTTGTTTAATTATTTTATTTGAGCATGTGAGTCTGCGTAATCTCATAGTCATACTAATTAATGAGCAAAACCTGACTTTTAAAGCCATCTGTTTAATGCTGGCGAATTCTTAAACTGAATATTGATTTATTCGTATCATCTACAGTAAGATCTGATTACTATATGTTCAAAATAGCACTCAACACTTATCTATAGGTAAAAGTAAGTATTGTGTCCAACAAAGAACTATTAATTTACATATGACAACAAAAATTCTGGTTTGACTCGATTACGTAACCAGATATTTGAGACAAATGTTTTTAAGAAAACATTGTAGATGAATAATTCTGTCTCATGTGAAAATATAGGGCTGTGTTTTCCCTAATGAGACCGATACACACAATTGGTGAAAACTTAATAGTACATGGAGGCAATTCGATCATTTGATTATCTCTTTGAGCTACTTCTAGTCTTGAAGAATTATGCAAGATGAATCTTATGAGAGCCCTAATGCGAAAGATGATCAACTTGTCTGGAAAGGTCTTAACATTCCTTTCCTCCAATCAAAGCAAAGATGAGCAGATATTTAGTTCGTGCTAAGTAGCAACTACAGATCACTATAGAATAATCTTTACTTAGTGCTTTCATCTAAAAATTGGTTATCTGCTCAGCTACTTTTACATCTCTGGTTTAATATTAAAATTTTCAGAATTTAAATCATTGTTATGCTGAATAGAAAGTTAGCACAGAATTCAGGCATTCGTCTAAATTGCTGTAAAATAACAGACATTAGAAAAGGAATCATTTTAAGCAATTTTCATACTCTCGTTAGCTCTTTAGCAACGACCGTAAACTACAATATTGAGTGTGAAAGATAATTCAAAGCCACTATAAGGCATATTTATTATATTAAATAATATGCGTGAAATCGTCTAGCTTGAAGCAGATTTGAAATTCATGAACGATTCGAGTTTAGTTCATATCACAAAAGACACTGTGGCTTTATGAGTAAATTCTCAGAATTCCAAATCAAAGCGTTGCATTCTTAGAATAATTTTTGATGACAACAATTACTGCCACTAGAAGTGGACATCAGTTCCAAAGTAACTCACTTATACAGCTATTGGATATTATTTAACCTCACTCAGATAGATATTAAATACGTTAATGTCTAAAACTTATATTAATCACATTGCGAATGATTATATTTTTGCTGTCACCTGAAAGAAAATCCTGAAATATTAACAATTCTTGCGGGCTATTCCTAGATAGCGTGAAACTTCACATCAATATTTCATTGTCTTAATTCATACCTCACTACTGCTCATACTGACTAATTGTGGGCATTACGTGAATCACATAAAGCCCTCACATCTCAAAATTTTGAAATGATTACGGGTTTATTTTCAACAAAAAACATTGGTTTAGCAAACACACAAATTACAAAGAAATAAAAAATATATGGCAGATATTAAAAATTAACTTGCAAGAATTTGAAGATGAAGCAATCTTCATAATCTCTCTAACTCCTGCAGTATCTGCAAATTGGGATATTAAGAATGAAATAGAAATATAATCCACTATAGAGAATATTCTATATACATTGCGAACCTAACTTAGCCAAACCTAACTTGAACAGACCTCAAAATTGATTTAACAAATTTTAAGCTCAAAATTTGGTTCGTATCACAACAAATTCGGTCTTACTAACGGATTCTTAGAATCTACGAATCGAATCAAATTCTGAAGGATCAAAATTTTTTAAAACTTCATTTCACTATCAAATTACAAGCACTTTATATCTCATAAAACACGAATCAAAAGGAAAAACATCAAACATAAAAATAACCAATAAGAAGAAGTGAACACTCTAACAAATGGTGATATTGTACGCATATGATTAATATATCAATAACAAAATTAAACAAGTTAAAAGTTGAAAGTCATGAGTTTGAACTCGTTGTGAGGCTTGAATTCGATATAATATGTATTTTAACGTGAATTTAGACTTTTTAAAACTATTTTGTAATACAGAAAAGATTTTTCGTAAACTTGAACACTTGTCAAACAAAGAAGTTGTGCAAATTAAATGGGAAAGTTTGTTCAATCACATTGCTCGACTAATTTTAAATCAAGATTTGTGACAATTAGTAGAATCTCATGAAAAGTAATGAGCAAAATCTGATCTTTTAAAGCCACTTTTTCGTTATGACTTTGGCTCGCAAATTCTTAAGCTAAATATTCACATATAACATGCAATATAATAAATAACAGCTAGCATGCAATATCCAATTACTGCGCGTTCAAAAATAGTACCTTTATCATAAGATAAAAATAACTGTAATTTTCTGACTTCAAATATTTAGTTACTTATTAAAACAAAAATAACTGACAACTGAACGTTACAAGAGATTAAGATAAAAATTCGAAATTCAAATAAACTCACGCTGAGATCAAATATGTAAATTTTGCTCAACTCAGACAACTAAAACGTCGGTTAAACATCTGTCGAATAATAGGTAAACATTTTCAAAAAAGTGTCCTGAGCTATCTGATCACAACGCCTCTGTAAAATTAGCTTATTTGGGTGATAAAATAATATTCAGCTCAATAGAATTGGTCAAATATACTAACAAAACATATTAGATAATTGCTAAATTCAAAACACAGCTTTGTGTGAGCAAAAGAAAACTGATTTGGCTTAAAGTATAGAACATTGAATTTATTTTGTGATAAGTCAACATATGTCACAGTAAACCTAGTAGTTTTTCAACAATTTTAGAAGTTTAAGTATGGGTTGTCTCGTCATTAATGTATTGGGATCAATACAAATAATTGTGGTAATTCTAACAGTAAACAAACAATTCTATCTCTTTTGAGCTGTTGCTAATCACCAAACATTATCGAAGGCAAATCTTATGAGAAATCTTATGCTAAAGATGATCAACTTTTGGCAAATGGTTTAACATTAAACTTGTTTTATACCAACAAAAACAAATATTAATTCACTTCAGGCTCAAAGGAATTACAGATGCACTCACCGAATAGTCTCTAACGTCTATGACAAAACTGATTACATGTTGAGTTACTTTTGCAATCTCTGCTTTCGTATAAAACTTGTCACAATTCGACCCGTTGTCATGCCACCAGAGTCACAACAGAACTCAAGTATTCAATTAATCTCGTATTGCAATACAGATATTTGAAGTCAAATCGCTTTAAATAATTTCCGTATCTCTAACTCTTGGTGACTGTAAATGTGATATTGAGTATTTAAGAGAAAGCAGCCTTAATGGAGAATATTCTATAGATCCTATAAATATTGTTTTCTAACTTGAAACGGACTCAAACTTATAAATGATTCGAATAAATCTAAAATTAGTCACAAAAGATAATGTGATCTTACGATTAGTCTGTCAGGATATACAAATCAAAGTAAATTTTGGAGTTCGGAGATTTAAAGTTTTACTTTTACTGCCAATCTGAGAGTTCTTGACATTTGATGAAATAAAACTAAATGGAAACATCAAAATTTGAACACAACTAAAAGGAAACGCGAACATTTCAAAGAAATTCAAATATTGTATATCACATCATTTACATACCCATAACAAAATTAAACCTGAGTTGAAGGTCATAAGTTTTGTGCTTAAATGAGCTTCGGTTTAGGAATGATTTCAGAGTGTGAATCGAGATTTTGTTCAAAACTATTTTCCAACAGAAAAATTATTGTAAACGAATTTTCGTCAATTAAATTTCTATGAATTAAATGAGAAAGCTTCTTCGAATATATTATTTGATTAGCTCTAGAGATTTATAAGTGTGTGTAGAATCTCATGGTCAATAATTATTGATCAAAATCTGATCTTTTAAAGCTATGTTTATTGTTCTGGTTCTCAATTCTCAAACTAAACATTTGTTCATCCATAACACACTGGATCAAATTACTGTGTTCAATAATAGCGCTTTTATCTTCAGGTAAAATAGTTGCGATTTTTAATTTCAAATATTTCACTTCATATTAAGACAAAAAATTCTGATTTGACTCGACTTCATTACTAAAGGTTTGATGTAAATTTTTAAATCAAATAGTCTACAACTTATGGCCAACTCAAATATATGAATGTTATTCACCTAAAATAATCAAAATGTTGGTCAAAATATCGGCAAAACTTTCGAAAATTCTAACAAACCATTCGATCACAAAACTTCTGTAAAATCGGCTTATTTGTCAAGATAAAATTAAGCTCAATAAAGTGGGTAAGGTGCACTAACAAGGACGTTAAAAAATGCTAAATTCAAAATAATTCGAAAACTAAGATAAATGGCCTTTAGTATGAGAAATAAAAGAAATCAAACAGATTTAGCTAAATATTAAATGATTGAGCATTTCAACTTATTTTGCGATGAGTCAGCATAACAGCAAGCTCACTCTCGATGATGGTAAAGCGTGCTTGTGGATTGTGTTTTCAAGATGATAACATACAGTTTATCAAGAATTGTGGAAGTTCAGCGGAATATGGAGTTGTCTCACCATTAATGAATTGAGACTGATGCACACAGTGATAAGTCTAACGGTAAGTTGAAACAATTTTATCACTTATCCCGTTTGAGCTATCTCAGTCTTCAAGCATAAGACAAATCTTACGAGAACAGAATGCGAGATGATCGATTTCTTAGGTAAAATGTTAAAGTTAAATTCTATTTCTTTTACTCTAATTAAAACGATTGTCGATATTTACATAGTCCAGGCTAAAAAAAAGTTGCAGATGAACTTATCGAATAGTCCGTTTAATACTTTCATCTCAAAATGAACTTTTGTTGAGCTACTTTTGCATTCTCTGGTTTAGTATTGAAATTATCACAATTTGAATCGTTTTGCTAATAGACAGCTATGACAGAATTCAAGTATTCAGTTAATCTGATATTAGAATATGAAATGTTAGAAGTTGATTCGGTATAAGTAACTTTCATGCTCTCACTAACTCTCGTAATGATTGAAACCACAATATTAAGGTCTAAAAGAGAAAGAATGGCTATTATACGGGATATTCTTTGTATTAAACAATATAAAGTTTACTAATTTAAGTAGACTTGAAACTTATGATTTCAAAAAGTTTAGGTTCAGAATTAAGTTCATATCGTAAACGACTGTGACCATTTGAATAGATCATCAGTCTTCAAACAAACTTTGAATGTTTAGAGAATTCAGAATTGTAAGCAATTCTACTAAATTCTAAGCACTTGACATCTGTTAAAACATGTAATACATGAGAAAAAGCATCATAACTAAAACAGAACAAAACGAAGATGTCAGTATTTCAATAAGTAAAAATAATAATAATAAATAAAATGTTGCACATCGTACGATTGATATTCAATCACGAAGTTAAAAGTTATTTATTCGAATAAGTAATGAACTCTAAAATTAATATGAATCTTAATTTCCAAATGATATATTTTAAATACTGACTATTTTGATTAGAGTTATTTTCTAGTACAAAGATAAGAACTTTTTATTATATAATTAAATTTTTGTTAAGTAAATTTTGCGAACTAAACGAGAAAGTTTCTGCAATTATTTCGTTTGACTGATTTCAAATCAAAATTTGTGAGTAGGGATACCAACACCTGTCAGCCTAAAAGCTGAAAATATATTAAAGGAGTGACCCTTATATAAACATTTTTATTTGAGCACGTAATTATACAGTGACATTTCCTTTATTCTAATTTTCATTCTATTGCTAATTATTCTTTGCTGATTTGGCTGCTTCTATTAATTCGCGGTCTATTGATACGTGGTCATAAAACTGTACAACTCATAGAATAACTCAATTTTATGCATATTTCAACTTTGAATTGAGGTGCAGTTAGACGATTTGCTTCATATGTCCATAAATTTTTCATTGCGGTGAATATTCGTCCGACAAAATCATTTCTAATTGATTCACAATGAAATAAAATACGAACTAAACTAAATAAAGTGGACATGTTTATTTAAATCAATAATAACGTGATACTCATCAGAGTAAGATATTAATTTCAATGAGCGTGTATTGATTTGTTGTACAAGTGTTAGAGCAAAGTATTTGAACGATTGCAATAGAAATAAGTATAGTCCGCATGTGAACGTTTCTTGTTCATTAAGTTGAAATTTTGTGAATCAAAATTGGTTTTGCTTTCATTTCATTAAATCATTCGATGTTTAAATATTTTTATAAGTTAAATTAAGGCTGGAGATTACAGGTTGGAGCTTAAGGGTCGACTTGGAGACTGAAATAAGATTGTAATTTTCCAACTTCAATTTCATATTAAGACAAAAATTGTAATTTTACTCAACCACATTATCAAAGATTCAAGATGAAGATCGTGCATTTAAATAATCTATAACTGATGCAGAACTCAAATATATAAACCTTACTCATCTAAAATAGCCAGAACATTGGTGAAAAAATCGGTGAAAATTTCAGTAGTCTACCAATCTATCCGATCACAAAACTTGTGTTAAATCGACTTATTCGGTTGAAAATAAAATTTAGCTCAATAAGATGGTGATGTGTACTAACAAAAGATGTTAGAAAATTGCCAAGTTAAAATAAATTCGACAAAGATAAGTAGTTGTTAGTGTGGAAAATAAATCAAACAGATTTAGTTTAACATTAAAGCATTGAGCATTTCAGTTTATTTTGCGACAAGTCAACATATGTCACAGTAAACCACTCTCGAGATTGTATATTGTGCTTATAGATTGAGTTTTCAAGAAAGTAACATATAGTTTATCAAGAATTGTGGAATTCCTTGAAAGTATAGAGCTGTCTCATGACTAATGGATTGGGCGCCCATACACACAATTAGTGATAACTCTAATGGTAAATGGAGACAATTCTGTCATTTGACTTTCTTTTGAACAATTCTTAGTCTTCAAGCATAATGTAAATCAAATCTTATGAGAAAGCGAGTGAGAAACAAGATCCATTTTTCAGGAAAAGTCTTACGATTAAATAGAAATTTCATTTACTCTAATCAAAATAGATATAAATAGTTATCTTGTTCATATTAAGTAGGAATTATAGGTGAGTTTTTCATACAATCTGTCGTATGCTTTTGTTTCAAAATTATTTCTTCAGCTACTTTTATATTATCTGATTTCTTATTAAAATTGTCAGAATTGGAATTGTTGTTATGCTAACAGAAAGTCACAACAGATATGCAAGCATTCAATTAACCTGATAAGATGAATACTAGAAGTTGAACGGTTTTAAATAGTTTTTATACTCTAACTCTTACAATGACTGCAAGTGGGATATTGATTATTAAAGAGAAAGTAAAGCCATTATACATGATATTCTATTAAATTGATAAGTATTGTTGCCTTACTTCAACAGACCTCAAACTGTAAATGATTCGATAAAATTCAAGTTGAAAATTTAGTTCATGTCATATAAAGTAGTGTTATTTTATGAGTAGTTTCCAGAATTTTCAAATTAAAAAATTCACAAATTAGAATTTTCCTTTTGGCTACTGAACTATAAGTTCTTGATATCTCATGAGATATGCGCTAAATTGAAAAGTGTCTGGGCTGAAGCACACCAAGGGAAAAGGGAAAAGTGAATATTCCAATGAATGCAGATGTTGTACACAATATGATATTTCAATAATAAGATTAAACTTGAAAGTTGAATATGTTCATTCATATGTCATTAGTTTAAACATGAAGTTTGATCTCAAGATGTTTTAACAACAATCTAGTTTTATTATTGATACGCAAAATGATAATTATAGTTAACGTAATTATCTTGACCTAATGGAGGAATTAAAATTTGTGAATAATTTCAGTCAAATAATTGAATCTTAGCAGTAAATATTGATTAGGTTTGTCAACACTTGTGATCATAGCATTAAAAATGGCTTGTCTTGCAATAATATTGCAATTTTCTAGCAGAATATTTCATTTAAGACAATTTTGATTTGACTCGATTCCTTTACTAAAGATTTAAGATGCAAGTTTTGCATTCAAATAACCTTTAACTTATCCTCAACTCAACAATATGAGTTTTATTCACCTAAAATAATCAGAACATCAGTCATGATATCAGTAAAACTTTGAAAAATCTAACAAATATCCAATCACAAAACTTTTGTAAGGTGACATTTGGGTCAAAATAAAATTTAGCTCAAAAAATGGGTGTACTAACAAAGATTGTCAGAAAATGGCCAAATTCAATAATTTCAAAAAATAAGATAAGCAGCTTTATCTCGAGAATGAGAAATAGATTTAGCTCAATATTAAAATATTGAGCATTTTAATTTATTCTGTGACATGTCAACATGTCACCGTAAGCCCACTCTCGATGATAGTATAGCTTGCTTATGGATTGCATTTTCAGCAAAATATAATATAGTTATCAAAAATTCTAAAGTTCTTGGTAGTATGGGGTTGTCTCATCGTTAACGGATTGAGACCGATAAGCGTATTCAAGTATTCAATGTTGATAGAAGTTGAATAGCTCTAAATGATTTTCACACTTTCCAACTCTTACAATGATTAAATGTCATATTGAGTTTTAGAGGAAAAGCAAAGCCATTATACATAATATTCTATAAATTCTATAAATATTAAGGCACCTAACTTGAAACAGACTTCAAACTTCTGATTCGACAAAATTCAAGTCCAAAATTTAGTTCGTGTCATATAGTGTTCTTATGAGCACTTTCTCACAATTTTCAGATTAAATTTTAAAAACTCAGAAATTTAAGATTTTTCTTTTTGCTAATAAACTGTAAATTCTTGGTATCTAATAAAACATGTATTAAATGAGAAGTATCTAATCAAACACAACTAAAAGGGAAGAAGTGAATATTTCAATAAACGCAGATGTTGTAGTCTATATGATTGATATTTCAATAACTAGATTAAACTTAAAAGTTCAAATATGTTCATTCAAATGTCACTAGTTTTAACTTGAAGTTTGATCTCAAAATATGAATTATTGGAACAATCTAGTTTTATTTAAAACTTTTCCAACACAGAAATCAATTTTTATTGTAGACAATTTCTGCCAATCAAATAAAAAGGTTTCGCGATGCGATTTCTTCAATTGTTTTGTTCGAGTATCTTTAAATCAAGATTCATGACAATGTGTGGTATCTCATAGTCATTATAAGTAATGAGCAGTCTGACTTTTAAAAACCATCTGTTTATAATTTTAGTAAATTCTTAAACAACGCTCATTCATCCATAGCATATCCAACAAGATCAGATTACAGTTCGTTCAATAATAGTACTTTTACCTATAGGCAAAAATAGGTAATTATCCGAGAAAACACATTAAACTACATATCTATGATACGAGAGATGTACTTTGCAAATTTTATGCTTAGCTTGAAAGGTCTTTCAATGTTTAAAAGTAAAAGGGAAAGTAAGTCACATTAATGTATAACAATTTTCAATCCATAATGAAGATTTTAATATACAAAACACTTATATATAGTTTAAGGTGTTTTTATTGCATTTTATGTATATGATAAA
Organism: Archegozetes longisetosus; assembly: GCA_018873245.2. Classification (NCBI taxonomy): domain Eukaryota; kingdom Metazoa; phylum Arthropoda; class Arachnida; order Sarcoptiformes; family Trhypochthoniidae; genus Archegozetes; species Archegozetes longisetosus. The sequence continues at coordinate 23,281 of JAEMBT020000072.1, forward strand.
AGTGTTGAAAGTGCCTCTCACATTCACACATGGATATTACGATAAAAGTTTCCGATTTCACTTGACTACATTAACAGAGATTTAAGACAAACGTTTTCAAGTGGCATACAGTTGTGTGAAACTGTGAGTCAACAATTGTGGTGGAAATTGTGTGAAAATATGGCGTTTCATCAATAATGCATTGGATCCGGTACACACAATAATTTTAATCAGCTCATGTATCTTGGCTCATTCAGGTCTTTAAAATATTTTTGAATAATTAATTTTACCAAGTAACAGAATTTTCAGCGACAAATATTGACTAGCTTCAGTATTACTTGTGATTATTAAGAATAAGGCATATTTCGAAATGTTTTGATCTTAGAAAAATTTTCAGTAAACAATTTGAAAGTGATGCTTTTATAAAATATCAAATCGGAATTGATCTTATCAATTCGGAAAATGATCTTCGATGCTAACAAAATATTGCCATCAGACGTGGTCATTCGTGGTGAGAGAACTCATTTATACTGCTTTGGAACCATTATTTATCACTCAAAGACATTCGATATTTTGCAATCCAATACTTGCATTAATCATGATGCAGATGATAATATCTTTGCTATCGTCTGAAGAAAGTCCTGATACTTTCATAAGCGTTGGAGATTAATGATGCCAACACCTCTCAGCCTGAAAGCTGGAGAAAAAATATCAAAAGTGAGCCCTTGTATACAAAATTTTCAGTTGAGCACATAGTTATACAATCAACATCTTATTAAATTTTAAAATCATCTTTCTTTCCTGATTTAGCTGCTTCCAATAACTCGCGGCCTTTTGATACGTGGCCATAAAACTCTGTACAACTCATAGAATAATTCAATTTTATGCATAATTCAGCTTTGACTTGAGGTACAGAAACGATTTGCTTAATCTGTCCATAAAATTTTCATTATGCTGAATATTCATTTGAAAAATCATTTGCAATTGATTCACGATGAAATAAAATACGAATTAAACTGAATGAATGAGAATATGCTTATTTAAATCAATAATAGCTTAATACTTATCGGAATAAGTTATCCTTTGAATGAGCGTGTATTGATTTGTTGTACAAGTGTTAGTATTTGAAGGATTAAAACAGTATTAAATATAAGTTTAGTTTGTATGTGAAAGTCTTTCTTGCATTAAGTTGGAGTTTCGTGAATCAAAATTGGTTTTACTTTCATTTCACTAAATCATACGATATTTGAAATAGTTTTATGAATTAAATAAAAGCTGGATATTATAGCCTTTAGCTTAAGGATCGAGCTGGAGACTGGAGAGAAAGTCTTAAACCTGGAGAGTTGGCATACCTATTGGAGATTACTCTTACTTGTATAACATGAAAATTCACTTCAATATTGCATTCTCTCAATTAATACCTCTATATAGTTTCATAACTGACTAGTACCCGGTATTACTTAAGTGACAAAGTCTTCATATTTCGAAATATTTGAAGCGGTTTTCACCAAAAGTATTGGTTTAACAAAAGAAGCATAAGCTATATGTAGTTATTCAAAATTATTATTCAGTTTGCATCATATAAGCGCATACATAACTGCTTTGCTCACATTTTTTATACATATTACAGCTCTGACTCTAAACTATAAATTGTTCTATCCATTGGTATTCTATGAAATTGTCTTGAGTTTGATCCTAGAACTTAGTATTCATTTCAGTTCTAATTATCACATTCGGCAAATAGCATTTTTAAATAATATACCTCTACTTGAAAATTCAGTCAAGAATGAAAGAGCCAGATTCCAGAATTCGATTTTTAAGCGTTGGTTAACTTCATTTAACACAATACTCTTCGCATTTCAGGACTATAACTGCAATTATTGGGTAACACCTATTTAGGGTTGTCATCACTTTCTTAACACTTATGAATGCGTGTCTTTTTATGGCAATCCACCAAAATCGGGATTTTCACAAGATTTGCTTTTATTTATGCTGTAGTCCTGTTTTATTTAATATTCATTTTAGTCATGAATGTCATGTCTTCACTAGCATATGAACACATAAAATCTATATCATTGAATTGGCGGCTATTAGTCGATTGCGAGAAAAGTATGAAAAACTCTCGCATATTAAATGCGTTAATTATAGAAAACGATCAAACAGAGTAATCAATGATTTTTGATCAATATTTTTCATCACTGACTCAAATGTTGAATTTTATTCTTGAAAATAACATTTTCGACTTTCGATGCTATGTGAGTATTAGATTAAAACAGAGTTAAGATTCTTCGAGCACTACAGATAAAATTCTTATATTTTCAGATAACGGTTTTAATTATATCCTTTAAAAATGGCTGAGACGTCAACTTGTTACATGTTACTTGTTGCTCACTTGTTTCAATGTAAAACATTTGTGTGAAATCATGATCAAAGGTGTGTCTGGCAACGCGCATTTTTTCAATTAGTTATCGATCAACTTTAAATGACAAACGGCGTTTGATACTTTTTGATTATTTAGATGCAATAATCATGATATTTTTTCAGTTAGATTCAATGAGTTTTGCGCATCATTCACAAAGTATGCCAATTCAATGACAATACTTTGTGAATAAATTGTAAACTACACAAAAATATTTTGAATCTAATCGAAAACTATAATTACTTATGGATCTTATTAATCACAAGATAAATAACACCGCTTGTCAGCTAAAATTGATCAGTAATTAATTGAAAAAATGTACATAGCCAGACGCACCTTTCATTCATATTCTTAGCAGTTTAATGATTGAGCTTACTTCCAGAAACAATAGTTGCATATCAAAAGCAATTTTTCACAACTCAGCTACGCTTAAATTCCTGAATCCTTCTAACCTGAGCTAAGAACTACGCATATTCTGCTTGGTACTTGTTTCAACTGGAAATAGTGCTACAATGTAAAATTAGCTTGCAAGAACTATCAAATTTCCACTAGATGTGCAAAGATCGAGTCAAACGCGCCCATTCCATCTCGTTGAGTCGTAACTCTAATCCGTTCCATTTCATTCCGAAGGTGCTGTCACGCAGTCTTGTCCCAACTTTTTTCTATAGGAACCATTAATTATAACAATTTAATATCATTGAGATATACGGCGAATCTGAATTATTAGGTGAAAAAGATATTCCAAAACATTCTGAGCATTGCTATTGTGCTTGGGGTAATCGGATCGTTGTCTAAGAAGTACCGTTCTATGGTATTTTTGCTTATTATTCTCTTAAAGGCTAAACTCTTTTCCACTGGCTTTACTTTTCATGCCATTATCTCAGTTGTTTCGTATGATAGTGTTGGGATAACTTATGTATGGCGGCCCAAGTCCTTCATCGCTTTTTTACTTTCTACTGCTCACTTTGTACTTTTCATTTTAAAAATTATTTTGTATACTGATAGCATATTATTAGAATATCTTAAACCATCGCCTTTATAGTGGTTGCTGAGCGACCCTTAGGGCTGACTTATAACCAAACGTTGAAAACTATTTAAACCTCGACAGGGCACTCGTTATCATATAGTCATTTGATTTTTTAAGAGTGGTATTCAAAATTTTAAGTGGATAACTCTTGAAGCGTTCAGCTCAGATGCTTAAGACTTACATTCCTAGTATGTGTGTGCAACTACCTTTGAGATGATGTGCCTATCGCCGATGTTCATCAGAGGACCTATTGGAACAGATGATGATATGCACATCAATTCAAAGGTGTTTGCGCACCGTTTCCAGAAATACAAGTCTTAAGCATATCAGATGAACGCTTCAAGAGCTACTCACCTTTGAAATTTTGAATACCACTCTATAAAAATCAATTAACTATATGATAACGAGTGACTTGCTGAGGTTGAAATATTTTTTCTAAGTTTGATTATAAGTTAGCCTAAGCGTCGCTCAGCAACCACTATAAAGGCGATGGTTCAAGACATTCGAATGGCGTAGTAGAAGGTATCTGGTTTGTCTAGCCGGAACTTCCGGTTTGTGACGTCACTTCCGGTTCCGGTGTCGCCACTTCCTGTTTCGCACTGTTGTGAGGCTAATGTGAAACCTAACCTAACCCAACCCAACCTAAGTATTACTAGATTAAAATTTTCTAAATAAATTTTTATTCAACCCAAACCTAACTTAACCTAACCCAACCTAAGTTTTATTTGATTTAATTTTTTAATCAATTTTTTAAACAATCATATCTAACCTAACCAGATTAAAATTATAATTAAAATTGATGAATTAATTTTACTAATTAATTATTATGAATTAATTATTCTAATTAATCATTTATAATAAACCTAAGTTTACTATATTTAGATTTGTAGATAAGGACGCAATTATATCTAATATTAAAGTTCTAGTGATTCGAAATCTTAAACAAAATTTTTATGTATTTAACCCAACCTAAAATTTAAAAATTAAGGTTTGTAAACTAAAATTTTCATAATTAAATCAAATTTTAAAATTAAGTACATGAAATTTTAAACCATGTGATATTGTAATAACGTCTTAGTTTCTTAATTAGACCTATACCAAAATACTTTTGTAATAACCTATATTGCTAAATTAATTTTCATAACTCACCGTATATGTCAACATTTATTACCGATATAAAGATTACTTTTTGTTTGTACAATAGAAATCTTCACATGCTTGTCTCAACTGTACAAGTTATGAAGACAGCTGAGAGTAAGCATATTTCAACTCTTAAAACCTACCTAAGTAGCTCCTAGTTATACAATCTCCCAATCCTAGCTAAATGTGCTATTGACCTTAAAAGGTTTAGCCTATCATTGTAAAACATTTTCTAATTTAACCCGCCTATTGTTCCTATAAAATGTCGTGTTTTTCTAGAATTTTTCGCTCTTTCTTCCAGTGTTAAAATCCTGTGAAATCTTATGTAATTTTATTATTGTGGTTATGTTAAATAAAGTGCTTATATTTTAAAATTTGATTTCATACACGCTCCTATCAAAGATCCAGACTACAATTGGAGGCACCGCTGGGATAGGAGTTGAAGATGTATAGAAATCAATGTTGTTTGTATTGAAGTTATAAGTATAAATGAAGTTGTCAATTCTTACCCTTTGTGTTTAAATTGTGTGGTCTGCACTGTGGTCGTAATCAGTGTCTGCAATTGGTCACCAGTATTGGCTTCGCGGTGGTTGCGTCGACTGAATCACAGAGGAACAACACACAAATAAAGGAAAGAAACACTTCTTTGATTTTTTTTAGTTTTATTTAAATGCCAATTAGAGGGCAATCCGAGTTATCCACTTCTAGTTCAGAAGTGACTGCTTTGACGGCTAAGGAACTTAAAGATATTGTATCAGATGTAGTCCGTATGTCAATGACTACATCTAGTAGCTTAAGATTAGAGCCTTTCACAGGTCACGATACCCGAGAACTCGTAAAGTGGCTACGAGAATTCGAGTATCACGCAGATGCAAATAATTGGGATGATGCTGCTAAGTTGCGCAAATTTCCCACATATCTTAGAGATTATGGTCTACTGTGGTATGACCAGAATGTTAAGCGTGCAGGCGTAAATGCTCCAACAGATTGGAAAAGCCTCAAGCATCTGATCACCACAGACTTACTTTCTACTAACCACAAAAGTTATTTACACAGCGAACTAAGACGTCGCAAGCAAGCCTTAGGCGAAAGTGTTTACAATTACATTCTTGCTAAACGAGATTTGTGTCTCGAATTAGATGATAGCATGAATGAAAGCGATATGATGGAGTACATGTATCAGGGAATGAAACCTGATATTGCAAAAGTACTACGGTCTCATGCTCCTAAAACTATGAACGCATTCATAGATAGGGCAAAACAAATAGAACGTGGCATTGAAGAGTGCGAAACTTCTGGGATTTCCGAAAGTAGGTCGGAAACAGAGTTATCCACTTTAATGAAAAATTTTGGAGATATGGTAAGAAATCTCACTCATACTTTGAAAAATAATAGCCGTCAAAACAATGCCTCATACCAGTTAAACAGACAATATAATGGTCAAAATAGTTTTCGTCGTGGCAATCGAAACTGGGACAGGTATGAGACACGCGTAAGTCGCGATAGCAGATCTTTAAGCCCTAACTATAATAGAAATGGGTTTAACTCTCAAAATACAGAGTTCAGACGTTCTCTACCAAGAGACGATTTTAACTCGAGGAGAAACACAGCTCGAAACGAGTTAACTTTAATTTTGATGAAAAATTAACACAGAGTCGAAATACCGAAGGTAAAGGTATATGTTATAATTGTCAAGAACCTGGACATCATTTACGAAATTGTCCGCATAAACAAGGTAACCGATCAAGAGAAAACAGTCCTTATCGGTCTAAACAAAACAATGCATGACTGAGTCACACTGTCCAGCAAGCTATACATCCCTACGTACCCAAGTGTAAAAACAAATTAATGTTTGTTTATGTAAAAATAAAAGGGTGTGAAATTTGTTCATTGGTTGATACGGGTTCAGAGAATACTATGATTTCTCATGATCTCGCATTAAAACTTGGTCTTAACATTGAAAAGTATACAGGTAGACCAATTACTGGAATTAACTCAAAGCCTGTAAAAATTAGCGGCCAAGTACAGCTCGATATTATCGTCTTTGATGATAAAAAGAGCGTTCTATACCTATAACTGCTGTTGTTGTTTTAAAATTTCACTTAGACCTATTGTTAGGATATGACTTTCATCGTGCATCTAAATCGGTGATCGATATCTATAATAATAATATTGTGTTTAATTCTGCAGCATTCAAGGAAATCGAAATGATTGATGTTAAAAGCCCAAAACCCCCAAAAATATTAAACAAAATGCATGCGATAGAAAATATTGAAATACCAGCTAACGGAATGCAGGTTGTTAAGTGTGCGCCAAGCTATAAGAAAACCTTACTGAGTGCAAACTGCTATACGCAGTCAAATCCAACAATACTTTCTAAGCGCAAACTATATGTGAAAGAGCAAAATATTACCCTCAAAAACGGGATTGCTCGCGTTCCTGTAGTGAACCTTTCTGATGAACCTATAACTATATCTGCCGGTAGCATTGTAAGCGATTATGAGTTACCATCTATTTGTGCTGCTGCATTCTCAAAACCGGATTTCGATCCACTATTAAATGCGACTATGGCAGACATTATTCGAAAAGATAAACGTGCCTATTTGGTTTTCTGTCGAATCTTAGACAAGGCTGAAGAGAAGGCGGAGAGCATAATAACGGTTTTGAACCGCCTATGTAAATTTTGTCTCACCATTGGTTGTTTATCTGGAGAGCAATGTCCTAGAAGGCAGTCTTATATAACCAACCACGGGAACTATAAAGATAATGTCGTAAGTAGGTATACAAACGTTTTAATCCTGTGTGATGAGTACACTCTTCTATGCATGGATAATGAAGAAAGACTCAAAAAAGAGGAACCTAAGCCTAATAAATCATTGGATGAATACTTTCTTACTAAAGACGATATTAAGAAATCTGCTGAATATCTATATAAGCAAATCTATGCACGGGCTGTAGACAGTAATGATCCTTTAAATGTAATTCATTTCTATGAGAATCTTTGCAAATATTGCAACCATTACAAATGCTGTGACGAGACTAAAACTTGCATATACGAGCCGATATGTGCCGAAAGGGCAAATTATCTAAAAATCAAGGAATATGAAAAAAGAGAAATTGAAAACAAAATAACTGAATTTATAAACGAATGGCAAATTCCAAAGGAAGTTATCGATCGTTATCGCAACTCGATGAATACAATAGGTCTTTATCATGATAATGCAAAGAGAACAATGAATTTTGCTAACCCCTCATTTGATCTTTCTGAATTACTGACTAACGATACACTTGATGACACTCAAAAAAATCATTTTGATAATGAGTTTGAAGATATAGAGTTACAAAGCCTCAGTAGCGACTCAATAACCAACCTTAACCTAGAAGCATTATATTAAGATATTGATATTTTGAGTTCTATGATGGATCCTCTTTTGTATGATGCAAATATAGCAGGAAGTGATTTCAATACAGAACAAAATGAGAAAGACGAGATCGCTAGAAATGTTGCTACAAGTAATGCTAACGAGCTAAACTCTGAAAACTTATACGAATGTAGCAAAACTTTGAATAAAGAAAATTCAAATAAATATTCAGACTCATTACAAGAAGTTATGGACCATATTAATGATTTAAATTATCACTATGAGTGCAATGCAGGATTTTCTTATGATGCTGATTGTAGTAGTCCTATTGATTCTGGCGACAGTAGTCTCTCCAATTTTGATGATGAATTAGATGAGAACAATAAAGACTATCCAAAGACTATATATTCAAGGCAAGCTAATTATATCCAGAGGGGAAATGATTCTCTTATTAATGACATGAAGTTCGCGGCTGATCGATTTGAGTTATTGATAGCATTAGCTAAGCTAAAGACAAACGATATACTCAACATCTTTTATTATTTCGATCAACTTTGTATTCGATGTAATATATATCATTTGAAACTAAATGGCGACATAGGAAAGAGTTGTGATCTTTCTAAGTATTCAAGCTTTGAAAATACTAATAAACCTTATGCACAGTATGATCCATTTCGAGTATGGCGTGAAATGAACACCTTAATGCATCAGTTTATTGTTAGCGGTAACATTCCTTTGAATATCGTAGAATCTTATCGACACAATGGACCAATACGTGATTGTCCCTTATATACGTTGAAATGGGAAACGAAAGGTCGATGGTCACCCTCTGATGGAAGATGGTTAGACAATAAAACCGGAAGGCCTATACAAATTCCTGTTGCTAGCGGCTTTATGGACACTGGTCCGGAGATTGATGATATGATGCAGGATTAATTATCAGATTTAATGAATGAATTTGCAGATATGTTAGCTTTCGATCCAACAAATATCGGAACTTGCAAAATAATCAAACATAAAATTAATACGGGAGACCACCCACCAATAAATCTAAATCCATACATATATGCTGCACCTCTTCGAGAGGAAATAAACCGACAAGTTCAAGAACTTCTCGATATGGGCATAATAGTACGGTTTAAGTCCCCTTGGAGTTCCCCAGTAGTTCTAGTTGATAAAAAGGACGGAACAAAACGCATGTGCGTCGATAATCGGAAGTTAAATAGTATAACTAAGAGTGATGTATATCCTCTTCCTTCAATAAGCGTTGCATTAAGCAGTTTACAAGGAGCAAAATATTTTTCATCATTCGATCTTAATTGTGGTTACCATCAAATAGAGATAGATAAAAAGGATTGTTAGAAGACTGCATTTATAACTCAAGACGGGTTATTTGAATATACAAAAATGAATTTCGGATTGAAGACTGCTCCGGCCTGCTTTGCTCGAGCTATGGATATAACTCTAAGTAATTTGAAGTATTCATCAGTCCTAGTTTACTTAGACGACATATTGGTATTCAGTAAAGACTTTTCAAGTCATCTTAAACACATCCGAGAAGTGTTACAAAGACTTAAATCTGCTGGATTTACAATCAAACCAAATAAATGCTCTTTGGCCATGGAATCAGTTAAGTTTTTGGGACATGTTGTAGACTCAACTGGAATTCGAACAGATCCTGATAAAATAAAGGGAATAACAAATTTTCCTATACCAAAAACTTTAACTCAAGTACGAGGATTTATTGGTCGAGCATCTTATTATCGAAAGTTTATACCATATTTTTCTGAGGTCACTGAACCATTGACTCGACTTACAAAGAAGCATATGAGGTTTCAATGGGGACCACAACAAATGCAAGCTTTTACACAATTGAAAACTCTTCTAAGTAGTGAACCGGTTTTAACACATTTCGATAGTAAGAAACCTTTAGAGGTACGTTGTGACGCTAGCTTTATAGGAATAGGTGCTGAACTGGTTCAACTTGAAGAACTAGGTTGGAAACTAGTAGCAAATGCAAGTCGTTTGCTAAGTGAAGCAGAACGCAACTATTGTACCTCTGAGCGAGAATGTCTTGCTATTGTATATGCTACTGATAAATTTGCACCTTATATACATGGGTTGAAATTCACAGTAGTAACTGATCATTTAAGCCTAAAATGGTTAACAGAAAAGTCAACGCTCTCTCCTCGTTTAATACGATGGGCTTTACATCTTCAAAAATACGACTTTGATGTTGTATACCGCAGCGGTCGGTTAATGAAGGACGCTGATGCTCTAAGTAGGTGTCCTGTGGATCCTCCTGAAAATATAATTGAAAATACTGAAAGATATGCCATGGCTAGTATATCGCAATCAGAAGACGAGCAAGACGTGTCTTCTGATGTTTCACGTTTTAATATGATAAATATGTCTAAACTGCAGAGAGGATAAATTCTTCGGTACCATTATAAAATCACTTGAATCAGATGAATCGAGTTGTTATGAACCGGAGTATGTATTAAAAGATAATATACTTTTCTTTGTCGATCCTATTAGTCGGTTGCGAAGTAAACTGTCAATTTGTATACCTGAGTCACTCTTGCACGAGCTTCTCTATTCATTTCATGATGATTACATGTCAGCACACTTGGGTATCAATAAAACAAAGGCAAAAATTAAAGAACGATTTTTCTGGCCAAATATGGATCAAGATATTGAATACTATGTAAAATCATGCGTTGATTGTCAAACAAAAAAAGCACCGAACCTTCAAAAAGCAGGTTTATTGGTCCCAGTAAAGTGGGAGGACCATTTGAAAAATGGGGAATTGACATTTTAGGACCATTTCCAGTCTCAGACAACGGCAATAATAACATAATAGTAGCAACTGAATATATGACGAAATTTGCTGAAACTAAGGCTGTGCCAAAAGCTGATAAATGGCAAGTCGCAAAGTTTATCGATGAGCAAATCATTTTCAAGCATGGAGCACCCTATAGTATTGTTACAGATCAAGGAAAAGTATTTTCGAGCAATTTGTGTAAACAAATTTATGAAAATCATGAAATCGCTCACATTCGCACTTCCAGTTATCACCCACAAGCAAATGGGCTTGTGGAACGCTTGAATAAAACGTTAACAGAAATGATTTCTCATTATGTAGCAGACAAACAATCTGATTCGGATAAGTTTCTACTGCATGTAACTTTCGCTTATAACACAAGCGTTCAACAAAGTACACATTACTCTCCTTTCGTTCTAACTTACGCGAGAGAACCTATATTTCCAGCAGAGATAACAATGGGAAGACCGTCTTTGGGTGTTTCTGATGTTGATCAGTATGTTGCACTCAGAGACAAATATATCAAAAATGCGCGTGAATTAGCCCGTAAATATATAACGGACTCTCAAGTGCGAAATACAAAGCATTACAATAAACGACGAAGAGAAGTAACCTTCAAAATTGGACAATTGGTTCTAGTTTTTAACCCTCGTAGATATAAGGGTAAATCAGAAAAGCTTTTACATCAATTCTATGGACCGTATAAAATTCTTGACCAAATAGATCCGGTCACTTATTCAGTCGAATCAATAAGAGATAAATATGAAACAATGAACGTACATGTTTCAAGGATGAAACCATTTTATGATAGAACAGAACTTTTTAACCCAACTGGGTTCACATCATTTGAAATGGGGTCGGATGATTATGAACTATACCCTGAAGGGATAGATATGGATGAAGATTTAAATTTAAATGAAACATCGGGTACAATAAGAACAACGCCTGTGGAAAATAACTTAATGGAGAAGGACCAAATCGAAAATAGTGAAACTGAAGAAGAAAGTCAAATCCTAGACTTATCTGATAATTATTCAGATGCAACAGAAATTGACGATCAATGGTTAAGCATAGATCGAGATCCTCTAATTATATTACCACGATTACAGGACATAAATACTGATATAACCGACAGACCTCTAAGAAGATCAGAACGTATAAGACGACCAGTCGATAGATTTGGTTTTGCAGCAACAAGTATACTGTTCTTAATGATGATTTTACTGTGTTCCTGTTTTGTAGAGTCTGCCTTGACTAAAATATCGCCAGTTTTGTGGCGTAAATCTGACAAACCTGTCATTGCTGGAATAAACCGAGTAATTATGAAAATTCATTATGACTCACCGTGTGTTGTATTTAGAAATCCCATATTTGAAATCAGTAATCAAACTGAGTTATTAAATTGGTGCAATAATGCTTATATTGAAGATTTTATAAGACCCGTAAAAGTTTCTGCAATAGTACACTCATCTCCAGTAAACAGGATTTAGTTGTTCACAGGGAGAAACGTTTTATTTTCGCCGCATTTTTATTAGCAGTAGTAGTTGTCACTTCAATCACTACCATAGGCGTCTCTACTGCATCACTAGTTCAAAGTTCCCGTACGGCTGAAGAGCTAGAAACAATTAAGAGAAAGCAAGAAGAGATGTTGATGGAGGCAGAATATTTCAAGCGAAATCAGATGAAAATCCAAAAGATACTTCAAACATTACAAAATGAAATAAGTGAAATAGGAGTAGCAGTACAAGATCTTACAGCTTCTTTCAGGACTTTGCAAGAAAATTTGCCGAAGGCAATGCATATAGTTGCAAATTTGGCATCAAAGTTCATGTTAACGAAGGATAGGTTAAAAGATATTTCACGAAAATGGAAAAATGGAATAGTGGATGAAAAATTATTTGAAATATTTAATATAACCCTTCCTTGTGATTGTCCGTTAAACTTAGCCAGAGCCAAGTCATGCACAATAGATGAAAGCCGTTCTCTTGTTTCAATGGAGTTTGAAGCTTACACTAAAAGGAAAGGAACAAATACAATGGAAGCTGATCCATTTGTCTTATACACTCAAAATAATGGTAAACTTTGTTCTGTCGAATGTCGGACCAAAAATGGTAATTTATGACGCTGCTCGAGACTGTGTAACCGCATTGCATCAGATTACACAATCTTCACGAAACTTGATACTAATGCCGAGCTCAGCGTCTTGTCAACGAAACCTTCCTGACACAATTTCCAAAAAGTTCTGGAAAGTAACTACTTGTGAAGATCCTAAGATTGTAGTAGATGAAGAAATAATGCAAGTGAAAGTATCCGATAAACTGAATTATATTTACTGCAGCACACTTAAAATAAAGATCTATAATCGAACTTTGGAATGTCCTGATTTTGCTTTTGCTGTACCCACTAGTGTTCCGTTTAGCATTAATTCAATAACTTAAGAGTCCTCTCTTGTAAATGTGCAAAATACTTTAAGTATGATGCCAGCTTGGGGTCAAAGAATCAATTTCCATCTTATGCCGTCTTTACACGAACTAAATCTAACGGAAATTGCAAAACAAAATAATGCAGAAATAAGTAAAATCCAGTTTTATAACCGTAAACCTTCCATTGAGATAAACAATCAATCAAGTACTTTGGTCTTTTATATCATAATCATTATCGTCCTTTTAATAGGATTAACTGTTTATTTTAAAAGAAAGCGTTCTAATTCAGTTGATATAGCTAACGTGCAAGCCATTGAACTTAAACGACGTGCTCGTAACTCTAATATTGTAACTGAAACTCAATCATTAGTTTCTGATGAGGAATCCGACGAAGAAGCTGATAATAAATCAAATATATCGCAGACAACAACCCCAACTCCTCTTCGGAAAACCAAGCGAGTTTTATTTTTAACAACGATTATCACTTTATCATTGACACCAGCTAACGCTTTTGATTATAAATATATGGTGATCTTCATAAAATTCCAGTTGCCATGCAATGAATTACTCTTAAAAAACAAAACTATTCCGACACAAATTACATGGTGTCAAAATCAGTTTGAGCTTTCTTTTATAAAACCTGTTAGCACGTTTTGTAAAATAGACAACGAGATTCTAGCAATACATAAACGACTATATTATGCAGAGTTTAACAGACAAAAGCGATCAATTGAGTAATTTTTCAAAAATTTCCTTAAACACGTGTCGACTCAATTTCCAAGCTTTACAAAATGGAACCGAAAAATCTGAAATATACCTTGTAGTATTCAAGTTATAGAATATGTGTTATAAAAAATTTACCACGATGAATTTTTGAAAAAAATTTTTCAAACAATTCCTTCCATGATTACTCACAAACCATATTTCTGAAATCAAAATCGAACTAAAGAATAAGGGACTAGATCAAATTTAGTAGGTACTTTAGATTTTTCCATGACTGTATATTAATTGTATTTCCTGTAGTACTGTACTCTAAATTAACTACATCTAGAGTACATCTTAAACATCAAAACTAAATCGTTTAATTAAAATATAAATAATAATTAAGAATTAAGGAAATCTTTAACAATTTGAATTCACTTTTATTATTCAGTAATTATAATAAAATTTTCATACAGGTTTTATTTGTGAATTAATTTCTAATCTAATTAGATTTATTAAAATTGCATTTAGAGAATATTTTATCATTCATAAAATTGATCTTTTTAATTTCGTTGTGAGTCAAAGGTAGTGTTGATACTTTGCCATCAAATTTTCGAAGAGTCAAGTCGTAGGTAAAGTTCTTGTCATTTTTCTTGAAGTTGAGTATTCTCTTATCTCCTCCGATTGAACGTTCATTCAATTTCATCATGTTTTTATATAGTTTAGGTATAGGTACTAATGATTGGGAAACATCACATATTAAAATTAGTCACAGTATCCAAAACTCAAGAAAGCGCATACATAAATTTTCCATTCCTCTAAGGTGTGCTAATCAAGAAGTTTATTTCAATATTTTCACTCCATTGGCCCATAGTATTCCTTGTCATTCTAAATCCTGTAATTTAAACCGGACCCTCCGGATGTCCGGACCCTCATCTTCAAACATCTTGAGGTTCTGTTGACACAATCTTTTGCGGGTCTCCATTTGTTGTTCAGTCAATAAATGAGGGACCCATTGAACACAGACGTGTCTCAAACCCAAAATATTGCGCATAATATTGTGTGCTCTCTCTGTCGAGATCTTCAATATCTCCGACACCTGAGACAGTATTATGGCCGGATCTACCACCACGAGGTCACGAACTGCAGACACATTCGCATCTGTAGTTACTTCAATAGGACGACCTTATCTCGAGGCGTCGTCGAGCGATGTTCGGCCATTGCGGACATGGAACAACATTAAATGGCAAATAGCCCTGTCTTAGCTGAAGCAGAACTGTTTCCCAAGAATTAAAAGCATTTCACAAAAGTGTAACGTTATATATAGCAGAAAATGCAGACGAGATTGAATTAATCATATTGAATTGTGCTTGTATAGCATAGTGATCATATAACTCTAGAGAGGACACAAAATGCCATATTTTCTTGATCTCGCTATCAAGTACGTTTAAATGTTCACCTAAGACACTTAATGCTTGATTTACCTGTTTACTTCTAGAGTCCATAATTTCTGATATACCTAAGAAGCTTTTAGCTAAAGTAACTGTAGTATTCTTTTGCATATCCTACATCATGGATAGTTTATCTTTTTGCTCAATCTGATTTCATCCTTTTCTGTACCCGTTCCAAATAACTCTCTAAGAATCTCACCTGCAAAGGGCAAAATGGACCTTTCATGCCGCTGATGTGTCACTTCTTCAGAGATGCCAAGATATAATTGATTTATTGAACTAGCTAAATATTCTAAACCGTCATTTAATTTGTTACACATTGATAGTAATTGATAAATTCGTTCAGAAGCTTTATCATCTGGTACCATTTTACTGAAATAAGGTAGTACGCGAAATTGAATAAGTTTTGTTTCCCAATTTAGGGCTGACAATGTAGGCCATTTTGATCGAATGATATGAGACCATTGGGAATTAAATACAAGACCAGACCCTAATTTATTTATCTGTAGACCATGAGCTGCGGCTTAAGCTAAAAATCTAATGTCATGGATACTTGAAGACCTATAGCTTGCTACAATACTCAGTAAACATAAAAATAGTAGCAAGTATCTGATCATTTCTGCTAAATTAAGCGATACAGATGTGTAAATTTTCAAAAAAATGATAATATGGCATCAATACTGATAAAAATATTTAACACCTTCTTGTATCTCTACTATATTTATTTAAATATAAAATTAAACTTAAACCAATAAATTAATATAAAGATAAACGTAAATCTGATTTAGGTCATAATTTTTACTATGAAAATTTGTGAAAATATAACTTTTATATTTGTTTCATGAATTCATATAACTTGAAGTTTACTTGTGTTCAATATTTTAAAGCTTTTTATTCATCATTAACTCATATTTTCACAATTATATTCTGTTAAATTAGTAAATTTATTGTAATTCATATTAATCTTCTAAAATTTTTTATTTCACTCACAAAATTGATTTCGACTCAATTTTTGCTTTTAATTTCATTGTTTTTTTCATATATAAAATTCAATGACAAAATAGCAAATTAACGAAGTAATAAATATATTTAATTAATTGTATATTTCCCCACCCATTGAAACCTACTGTAATACCAAACTTCACTTGTAAACTATATCAATAGACAACAGGTCTGGGACTACTCTCGCAATCCTTTATTAGATAAAACCGATTGTAATAAAAGAGAAAGTATGATCTGCTATTTGAATGAAATCACACAAAATTACGATAAGAGTTTGACGAGTTATTAACCAAAAGTTTCGTCAATTATCTTTTAAATCATTTGGAATTGTCAGATAAACCGTTCGATCTAAAATTGAAACCGAAGTTGAATTTCTGTGGGGTAAATCCGGGCTAATGGGTCTAAGGGGGTTCTCGACCCCCTACCTTCAAGCGTAATGCATCATTGGATTCAGTTCGTTGAGCTGATCATTTTGATACCATACTTGACTACTTCCAACCCGAACCTGATCACTTCTGGCCACCGAGACCTGACCCCTCTAAAATGGGTAAACCTGGCTCAACCCAGTTGTAACCCAAGCCAAACCTGATATAAACTAAGGTATAATAGGTTAGATCGCGAAGCGACCTAACTTATTCTTCCTTAGTTTATATCAGGCTTGTTTAGGTTATGACTCGAGAATCCAGGTTTGTCCATTACGAGGTACTAAACCAAACAATGATGGATATCTCGAGAACTACTTGAGATAATTGACCAAGTGAGGTATCCAAATGTTCAGTCCGATGTCCTGAGTTTAATGATATATCACTTGCCGAGGTCAGTCACTCCCGTCGGGAGTTGTCCAGAAGTGGTCAGGTTCGGATCAAAAGTGGTCAAGTGTAGTATCAAAATGTTTAGCTTGACGAACTGAATCCAATGATATATCACACTTGGGGGTGGGAGGTCGAGAACCCCTTTAGACCCATTAGCCCGGATTCACCCCTTGAATCGTTTATCATAAATATGTTTCACTGTATTTTATTCCGCTAAAACTCTAGTTATATTTCATGCTTTAAGAGTTAGATATCGCTCTATTTTACCGTCCTTAAATTGGAACAGTAATACTCTACTAGTTTCTAGAATGCTCTAGAAAGTTCGAGAATGTTGAAATCATAGAACATTTGTACAGCTCTAAATGAATTGAATTAAAATGAATGAAAAGTAACATTAACTTATTTGATAGAACAACATCAAATAGATATAAGTATTGAATGAGACAAAAGTAAGAAGTATTGGTTTATACAAGATATAAGTCAAGGTAAAACAAACAGATTAATTCTAAAACTTTTGCTTTTAAACAACAAGTGCTCAAAAGATTAAACTGAATTTTCTAATCCCTTGGTATTTGCAAAATAAATGTAATGTTTGAATTTCTGAGAAATATTTTTCAAAACAGATTTTTATGAATGAAAGTTGAAAGACGGGACAACTAACTGTCCCGTCGACAGTTTATGATCTGACGGGATTTTTATCCTTTACCTTTGAAAAAACGGGACGGGTGGTCACCCTATGTAGGTAGTATAAAAGCTAATATAATGGTCAGCATTATAGCCTGTTCAGGGTTGTAAAACAGATTTTGTATAGCTTTTACTTTTAGTGGCCTCAGGCTTTTCTTCACTAGGTATAGTATCTAAAGGTATTTTTTCGTGCTTTATTTCATTGTTGGGCTTGCATCAGTTAGTAGACCTTTTTCTGTTACAATAAATTATACCTAAGGTCAAAATACAGATTATACATGGGTTCATTTGGTTTTGGTTCAAAATCTTACATCTCTGTGGAGGAATTAATAACAGGTTCCTGCTTTGTAATCATGTATTCATCAATTTCAGTTTCGTTAGTGTCCCGTAGTGATTTGTCTCAAGATCAAAGTCGTCTACTATCAGTGCTTCCAACCTCGACATTAGTTGTCCTCTGTCGGAGTACGGTTTGATTCTACTGACATGAACGCAGTCTATGACGATTTTCTTACCGCTTAAGGATCCCTCAACTTCATAGTTTACCCCGTTAGCATAGTATTTCTTGATAGTAAATGGAACATGAAAAGAGTGCATTGCTTTTTTGATCATCCTACTATTTTTGTCGGATAAAATACGAGCACAGTCTTCTTTGAAAGTGGTATTTCGGTGGCGCTTGTCGTAGTATAACTTGTTCCTTTACGCAGCCTACGAATGTTCTCAACAACTTTATTATGCATCCCTGATAGTCTGCATAGAATAGTCTAAGGTTTCTAGGTATTGGTCTTCAGACCAAACTCCTAAAATTGGAACACTTGTGACTCTATCTGAAGGAGTACTAGCTCTCTACCAAAGAGTAATCTGAATGGCGAGTATTATGTAGTAGCATTAAGGGAAGTATTGTAAGAGAATGTAGCCCACTGCAACCCTCTGTTCCAATAATCCTGAGATTTAGGCACATAATTAGATATGATTTGAGTTAATGTTTGATTGTATTTTTCAGTCAATCCGTTGTACTGCAGATGATATGAGGTTGTAGTTACATGTCTAATTACTAGTCTTTCATATATGGCTTATAGTAGACTATGCGAAATTAGTATCAAATCAAACAATTGATTTTTCGAAGAATTTATTAGAAAACCGTAGTTGAACGCAAAAATATTTTAAAGAATCGACCAAAAATCGAGTTTTTTGACAGTTTTCAGTTATCATTTATTTGCAGAAATGAGCCAAATTTTTACAATTAGAAGACGATAAACTCTAAAATAATCGAGTTGAGAAAAAGTTTAAGAAATTCACGACTAGACACTACAAACTTATTAATATAAAGTTGTGAAAAGATTTACATAACTGTTATACAAATACTTGTTTAAATGCCTAATATTATAATAAATTACAATCAAAATCAATAGTTTCATAATGTTATGAAAGTGATCAAGTTAAATTTGAGGAAAGATTAACAAGTTTGAAAATTTTCCTATGATCCAAAGATATGCTTTGAGGAAATGCCAAAGAAATGATCTCTAAGAAATAAACTAAAAAGTCTCTTTTGTTATACCGTATACTCAAAGTAGGATTCGTTACACTATTATAAACAAACTACATATGAATTTAGATTCCCTGACATAAGATCGAAGAGAAAATACCGAATGAAAAAAAGATCGAATCAATAATATCGAAAACAAAAACACCGAATGCGACAAAAGACCGAATACGACAAAAGACCGAATGCGACATGTGATCTAATGCAAGATAAGGCAGAATACAATATAATTCAAAATTCTAATTGATATTTATATATAATGCTCTTATTTTCAATTTATTTAAATTTGTGAAACTATATACTGTACAATAAAAGCTCGATATAACGAATTCTCAAGGAGTAAACTTTTTTGGTCCTTATATCATTCTGTATGTAATATAAAAAGTTGGAATATATCAACTTTTAGAGTTTATATTAAATAACAATATCAATTCAATAAATAGAAGTACATTTTTTAAAAACTATTCATTTTTGTTTGAATATTTTTCTTAAAGATATTAACATCCGAAATTTCCTTTTTTATGAAATGAAACTTTTGGGAAATACTGTCTTTGAAGTTATTAGTTTAAAAGCACTTAAAATCAAAATATTATATCAGTCTAAAATTGAAAAATTAATTTTAATACTATAAGACTTATGAGAACTTTATAAGAAATATATTTTATATCGAATGTGTGCAAGCTTCATTGTACCTACATATGTTTACTGTATCGAAATGTCTCTTATATCGAGATTCTACTGTATTTTGTCAAAGATCCGATTATTTTTTCTTACATATGAAATTATATAAATTTGATCAATCATTTCATGTTTTATTGTACTAAAAAATTATAAATTTGATTAGTTCGAACTAAAGATTTGTTCTAATAATTTATTTTTAGAATTTGATATAACATATTTGACCCTATTTTGCATTTAGTATTGTGTCGCATTCGGTCTTTTGTCGCATTCGATCTTTTTTCATTCGATATTCTTTCTTCGATCTTATGTCGTAATACCATGAATTTAATATCCATTATTATATCATTTGATAACTGTAGTTTGGCTTCTTTTCACGTGTTTCTATATAATATGAATATAGGCTTAATGTGAATAGTATATCAAATCAATTATCGATCAATCATTTAGAGAATGTTATGGTTTATGAGAGATTCTGCGCGTTCTTAATATTCCAAATGAGCTTGTGATACACTAAAACAGAATTTTAATGTTTTGCAACTACTGTTACTGAAAGAGAGCTCAATAATTAAATTGTTAAAAATACGAATGGAAGGATGATGAAGGGTGTACCTGGCTACAAATATTTTTTCAACTAATTATCAATCAATTTTAGATCACAGTGTTAGATAATTTATGATTAATTAGACTCATAATTATAGCTTTCAATTAGATAATGTTATACAACTTATTCACAAAGCATTGTATCATTGAGTTTGCCATGCTTTGTGGATGATGCGTAAAATTACATGAAAAATCTATTGAATCTAATTGAAAATATAGCGATTGTTGCCTTTAATTAATCATAATATATCAAACACTGTGATCTAAAGTTGATTGATAATTAATTGAAAGAAATACGTGTAGCCAGACACACCATTGATCACGATTTCACTCAAATATTTTACATTGTAACAAGTATGCAACATGTAACATGCAACATGTAACATGCAACATGTTAACATCACAACCATTTTTAAGAGATGTAATTAAAGTCATCTGAAAATGTAAGAAACTCTTATCAATAGTGCTCGCAAGATCTTAACTGTTTTAATCAATATTCACATCATAGCATTTAAGTCGAAAATAACACATTTTCAACAATAAAGTCCAACATTTGGATCAGTGATGAAAACTGCTAATCAAAAATCATTGATTATTCTATTTCATCGTTTACTATTATTAACACAATTATCTGCGAGAATTTTTCATACTTTTCTCTCTATCCACTAGTAGCCGTCAATTCAGTGACCTATAGATCTTGTGTTTCATATGTGATTGAAGACACGATATTCATAACGTAAATAAATATTGAATAAAATACAGTTACAGCATAAATAACAGCAAATCTTTTGAAAATCTCGATTTTGGTGGATTACCATAAAAAGACATGTATTGATAAGTGTTAAGAAAGTGATGACAAACTATAATAGATGCTGCCTAATAATTGCAGTCATAGTCATGTAATGCGAAGAGCTTTCTGTTGAATGAAGTTAACCAATGCTTAAAAATCTATTAGTAACTCTGGAGCTTAGCTTAATTTCATTCTTAGGATTGAATTTTCAAATAGAAGTATATTATTTAATACAGGTTATCTGCCAAATGATAATTAGAAATGAATACTAAATTCTAGGACCAGACTCTAGACAATCTCATAGAATAGCAATGGATAGAATTTGTAGTTTAGAGTCAGAACTGCAATAGATATAAAAAGTGCGAGAAAAGGAGTTATGTATGCACTTGTATGATACAACCACTAATTTACACTACATTTACATCTACATTAATCGACATTAATTTTCAATGACATTATTTATAGTTTGTGCTTCGTTTGTTAAGCCAATACTTCCGGTGAAATAAACCCAAAATTGTTTCTAATATCTTAAGATATGGTTTTATATGATTTTAGTAATACCAGGTACTATTTATTTATGAAACTATAGATAAATATGAGTTGAGAAAATGCAAAACTGAAGTGAGTCTTCATGTTATATAAGTAAGAATAGTTTCCAAGATTTATGAATATATCAAGATTTGTTTGAGATAATAGCAGAGATATTATCATTTGTACCATGATTAAAATAATATAGTAAAATATTGAACTTCTTTCTGAGTGATAATTAAAAATATTCCAAAGCTGTATGAATGCGTTATCGCAGAACTGATGACCACTTCTGATGGCAATATTTGCTAGCATCAAAATCCTATTCCTAATCAATAGTTTTGATATTTTATAAAAGCTTCATTTTCAAAACTTTTACTGAACATTTTTCTTAGATCAAAACCATTATTTCGAAATATCTATTATTCCTAAAATGACAAACAAAATGCTGAAATTAATTGCCGTTGAAAATTATTTGACAAATTGATTCAAAAATATTTTCAAGAACTATATACGTCGAGATACTTGAATTGGCTGAAATTATCATGAATAGTATTCCGGATCCAATCCATTAATGATGAGACAACCCCATATTTCCACCAAACTTCTGTAGAATTCTTTATAAACAATGTCATCTTCTTAAAAATGCAGTTCATAAGCACACTATATAACCTTCGAGAGTGGGTTTATAGTGACATACGTTGACTCATCGAAAAATAAATTGAAATGCTCAATACTTTAATATAAAAGTAAATCTGATTTTTTTAATTTTCATAATTTGTAAGATGTTTATTTTTTGAAACTTTTTTTGATTTAGTACTTTTCAAACATTCTCTGTCAATACATTTCATCAATTTGAGATAAATTTGATGACCCTAATAAACTAATTTTACATGATTTTTCTGGTCAGATTGTTTAGTAGATTTTTCAGAGTTTTTACCGATATTTTATTCAATGTTCTGATTATGTGAGGTGAATAAAAATTTATATATTTGAGTTGAGCATGGAGCTTTAAATATAAAATCCATATCAGATCTCTGGTAACATGGTCGAGTCAAATCGGAATACTTGTAATATTTAATTAAATATGTTAGAAAATTACAACTATTTTACCTAAACATAAAAGTATTATTTTCGAACACAGTAATTCGATCTTGTATATTATGGATTAATGAATATTTAGTTTAAGAATTTCCGAACCAAAATCATAAAGAAGATCGCTTTAAAAAATCAGAATTCGCTCATTACCTAATATGATTTTATGATATTCTATGCATCCTCACAAATATTAAAATCAGTCAAAATAATTAGAGAAACTCTCCCATTTATTTCGTGGAACTTCTTCGTTTAACTGACAAAGTTCAAATTTACAATCAAAATGTTTTATGCGTTAAATAATAGTTTTAAAAATCTAGATTCACAATAAAAATCTTATTTCAAGATCAAACTCTATATCAAGTTTAAAACTCTCACGACAACTCGTTTAATTTTGTAACAAATATCGTTTATATGATGTACAATATCCTCATTTATTGAAATATTCCCACCTTTCCTTTTACTTATACTTATGTTTCAGTTTTGATATTTTTCATTAAATACATACTTATCAGATAGCAACAATTTACAGTTTAGTAGTAAAAGTCTCTGCTTTCAAGATTTACTACTTTGATTCAAAAATTCTAAAATTCTACTCATAAGATCACTTTCATGATATAAACGAAATTTTGTCGAATTGTAAGTTTGAAATCCACTTCCATTTAGACAGCTTTATATATATTGTTAGAATATTCTTTAAACTTGCTTTGCTTTCTCTTTCATGTTTTATCACAATTTACAGTCGTTGCAAGAGTTAGAGATTATGATTGCTTATAATGATTTAACTTCTAATATCTGTTCCTATTGCATGTTAGATTAGATGAATACTTGAATTGTATCATAACATTCTATGAACGAGTCAAATTTTGATAATTTTAATACAGGACCAGAGAATGTAAAAGTAGGCCAACAATTTTAAGATGTAAGCATTAAATTAAGTTTGTTCAATAAATTCACTTGTAATTACTACTTAACATGAACCAAATAACCTTTCATATTAAGAATCCAACTTGCTTATATTTGAAAATTCTGAGAATCTACCTACGAGACTACACTCTCTCATGATATAAACTAAATTTTTTACTCATTTATAATTTTGAAGTTTGCTTCAAGTAGGTCAGCCAACATTTTATATAAATTACTTAACGTATAGAATATTCTGTATAATGACTGCTTTCTCTTTCATAATCTATATCGCGATTTGCAGTTATTGCAAGAGTGAGTATGAAAACAAAGTGATTCAATTTCTAATATTTGTCATTCTATTTGAAATTAAATGAACACTTGAATCCTGTCATAACCTTCTATTAGCACGACGATTCAAACGCTTATCGTTTTAATACAAATAAAGAGAATGAGAAAGTAAATCTACAAATTATCAATTTTAAGATAATTAAAGGTATTAAATAAACATAATTCGATATACATTTGCAATTCTTTCATAGCTTGAACTAAGTAACTATTAGTTTCTGTTTTCAATATAAGAAATTCACATTTAACGTTAAACTTTTTCTAAAAAGTTGATCATCCTTGACCTTAGATTTTCCTCAGAATTTGCATTACGTAACTCTTGAAAACCAAGAATAGCTCAAAAGGGGTAATCAAGTGATGGAATTGCCTCTATTTACTATTATTTACTAATTGTATCAGTCCCAATTCATTAATGATAAGACAACTCCACACTTCCACGGAACTTCTGCAATTCTTTATATTATTATCTTTTAAATTCTCTTAAATTTCTGGTAGCGTAGTCAAGTCAGAAATTTGTTATCTTAATATGTAATTATCTTAAGTGTTGTCGAATCATTTGTGAGTATGTTTCAAGTTAGGCAATAATATTTGTAGAGTCTATAATAGCTAGAATATTTCTATAATAGCTTTGTTTTCTCTTTAAAACTAAATATCGCATTTACAGCCATTGTGTTAGAGTATACAAAATTTGTATAAAGCGATTCAGACTCAAATATCTATCATATGAGATTAATTAAATGCTTGAATACTGTTGTGACCTTTTGTTTGGGTAGCAACGGTTCAAATTCTGATAATTTTAATGTTAAAGCAGAGAGTGTAAAAGTAACTCAACAAGCATCACCTTTGAGATTAAGACTTTAAATAATGACTATTCGATAAGCGCATCTGTAATTCGTTCTTAGTCTGAACTAAACTATTAATATCTGTTAAGATAAATTTACACCTTAAGACCTTTGTCAATAAATTGATCATTTTTCAGATTTGATTTCCAAAAGATTTGGCTTACATGATGCTTGAAACTGGAAATAGCTCAAATGAGATAGTCAAGTGATAGAATTGTTTCAATTTACCGCTAGAGTTACCACTAATTGTATGTAATGTTCCCAACCAGTTAATAATGAGAAAACTCCATACTTCAAAAGAAACTCCACAATTGTTGATAAACTATGCGCTATTTTCTTAAAAACGCAATCCATAAGCACACTATACAATCTTCGAGAGTGGGTTTACTGTGGTATACGTTGACTCATCACAAAGTAAGTTTAAATACTCAATACTTTAATATTAAGCTACATTTGTTTGAATTGTTTTATCGCTCTATGAGCTGTTTATTTTTTGGAAATTTTTTCAATTTAACAATTTTGAACCAATCTTTGTTAGTACATTTCACCAATATAATTGAGATAAATTTTATTTTGTCCAAATAAATTTTCATGAATTTTTTGGTCAGATTATTTTTGGTTCTTAAAAATATTACTGAAATTTTACAGATGTTCTAATTATTTGGTGTTATCAAAATTTATGAGTTGAGCACGAGTTATAAATTGTTTGAAAATAATTCATATCGGATCTCTGGTAGCATGATTAAGTCAGATGATAATAACTTGTTGTAATATGTAATATTTTAAGTCAGAAAATTACAGCTGTTTTATATGAACATAAAATCACTGTTTTTGAACATAGTAATTTAAACTTTTATGTTGTGGATAAACGGATATTTAGTTTAAGAATTTCCGAATAAAAATTATGAAGAAACAAATCACTAAAATGTCAGATTTCGCCCAGTACTTAATATGATTTTATGATACTCTAACATCCTCGTAAATATTAATTAAAGTTGGGCAAACAAATTAATTAAAGGAGCATTACCATTGAGTTCGTGGAGCTTCTTTGTTTACCTGGCGTAGGTTCAATTTTACAATAAAAATCTTTTGTGTGCTAAAAAATAGTTTTGAACGAAATCTAGGTTAACAATCTAAAATGCTTATTTCGAAATCAAATCTATGTCGTGCTTAAAATTCATGACTTTTCAACCTTTAGCATATTCTTGTAATTGAAATATCAATTAGATGGTGTTATATGTTTGTATTTACTGGAATATTAACATATTTTCTTTTAGTTGTTTGTTTGGATATTTTTTCCCCTTAATACATGCTTATGATACCAAAAACTTGCTGCTTGCTGAAAAGTCTCTGCTTTCAAAATTTACTTTAATTTGAAAACTATAAGAGTGCTAACAAACTCTTTAATGTTATGAAATCAATTTTTGGAATCATTTATAAGTTTGAAGTTTGCTTCAAGTTTATTAACCAAAATTTTATGTTACTTAATATTTAGAATATTCTGTATAATGACTGCTTTCTCTTTCATTATCAATATCGCGATTAAAAGTCATTGCAACAGTTTGAGCATAAAAATGACTCAAAATGATTCAATTTCTAATAAATGTCATTCTACATGAAATTAGATGAATACTTGAATTCTGTTATAACTTTCTATTAGTACGACGATTTAAATGCTTATTTTAATACAAAACGTCAGAATGCGAAAGTAAATCAAAAGTTGATCAAGTCTAAGGTGAAAGCATTAGATAAACATTATCCGATATACACCTGCAATTCTTTCATTACCTAAACTAACTATTAATATTTGTTTGAATGTAAAAATTTACATTTGATGTTAAGACTTTTCCAAAGAAATTGATCACCTAACACTAGATTTCTAATAAGATTCACATTGTATGACTTTCGGAGACCAAGAATAGCTCAAAAGAGATAATCAAATGAAAAAACAGTCTCATTTACGATTAAAGTTATAACTAATTGTGCGAATCGATCCCAATCCATTAATGATGAGACAACTCCATACCTCTACAGTGCTTCGACAATTCTCAATATTCTTGAAAACGCAATCACTATGAACGCTGACATTCTTGAAAACAGACCCGTACGAATCTTCAAAAGTGGGTTCAATGTGACATATGTTGACTAATCGTAAAAGAAGTTTAAATACCCAATACTTTAATATTAAGCTAAATCTGTTTGATTTCTTTAAAATCTCGTTCCAAAAGCTGCTAATCTTATTTTTTAAAAACTTTTTTGAATTTAGCAATTTTCTATCATTCTTTGTTATAAAAGTTCACCAATTTAATTGAGCTAAATTTTATTTTGACCCATACCAATTTTACATAAGTTTTCTGGTCAGTTTGTTCAGGAAATTTTTCGAAACTGCTGAATTTTTCACCGATGCTCTAATTATTTGTTGGAAATAATATATATATATATATAGTTTAGCTCAATATGTTATAGATTATTTGAATATAATTTTGTGTCTTAAATCTTTGGTGATGTCGATTAAGTCAGAATTTATCTTTATTTAATCATTTTAATTTAGAAAATTACAACTATTTTACCTGAGCATAAATTTGCTGTTTTTTGAACATAGTAATTTGATCTTGTAAGTAATGTATAAACGAATATTTAGTTAATTTCTAAACAAAAATTATAAAGAAACGTCTTTAAAAGATCAGATTTCACTCATTTCTTAATATGATTTATTATATTCTACACATCCTCATAAATATCAATTTAAAGTTAGTCAAGCAAAACAATTCAAGGGACTTTACCATTCAGTTAATGGAGCTTCTTTGTTTAACTGGTAAAAATTCAAATTCACAATGAAAATCTATTGTTTGTTAAGATATAGTATTATAAATCTAGGTTTACAATCTAAAATTCCTATTCTGAAATTAAGCCTATATCAAGTTTAAAACTCATGACTTTTCAGCTCTTAACACTTTTTGTAATTGAAATATTAATTATATCAAGTTCGATATCTGCATTTATTGAAATATTCACATAATCCCTTTATGTTATATTTCAGTTTTGAAATCTTCCCCTTAATACATGCTTATCAGATACCAAAAATTTGCAGTTTAATAATATAGATTTTTGTATATTAAGGAGACTACTTTTGACCTTCGTATTCAATAAGTAGTTAATGTAACAAGTAGTGAATTTATTTACAATACAAAACTAGAATACTTGCGCATGTATTAAAAAACACTACTTTACAGGGATAATTAACATATTGTGCAATCGTCTCCCTAAGATACAAAAATCTCTTCTCAATACAAGTCTCTGCTTTCAAAATTTACTTGAATTATTAATTTCAAAATTAATTTGAAAACTACAAATGCTATCACAACATCTTTAATGTTGTAAACTAAATTTCTCGTATCATTATAAGTTATAATTTAATTCAAGTTAGTCAACTAAAATTTTACACATTTATATTTAGAATATTCTGTATTATGACTACTTTCTCTTTCATTATCAATATTGAGATTTACAGTCATTGCAAAAGTTTAAGCATGAAAATTGCTCAAATTGATTTAATTTCTAATCTGTCATTCTATATGATATTAGATGAATACATGCATTCTATCGTGTCTTCCTATTAGCACAACAATTCAAACGCCTATCATTTTAATAAAGAACCAGATAATGCAAAACTAACTCAACAAATGATCAATTTTAAAACGAAAGCATTAAGATTATTTGATATGCACCTTTAATTCATAGCCTGAACTATAACTATTGATATCTGTTTTGAATATAGAACATCTAAATTTGATATTGACTTTTTCTAAAAAGTTAATCGTCGTTGGCATTAGATTTCTAATAAGATTTTCATTATATAAATCTTGAAGTCCAAGAATAGCTCAAAAGGGATAATCAAGTGATAGAATTGTCTCTATTTACTATTGGAGGTACAACTAATTGTGTGAATCTTTCCCAAACCAACAATGATGAAATGACTCTGTACTTCCACAGAACTTCCAGAATTCTTAATATACTACGTTATTAAAAGCAATCCATAAGAACACTATATGATCATCGAGAATGTGTTTACTATGACACACGTTGACTAATCGCAAAATAAGTTTAAATACCTTATATTTTAATATTAAGCTAAATCTGTTTAATTTTTTATAACTCATTCTGAAAGCTGCTAGTCTTGTTTTTGAAACTTTTTTGAATTTATCGATTTTCTAACATCCATTGCTAGCATATTTCACCAATTTAATTGGACTAAATTCTATTTTGACTCAAACCAGTTTTACACAAGTTTTCTGATCAGATTGCTCAGCAGACTTTTTGAAAACTACCTAATATGTCATCAATATTCTAATTATTTTATGTAAATATAACTTATATAGTTGGGTTCAATATGAGTTGTAGATTATTTGAATATAAATTTTGTATCTTAAATCTTTGGTAATGTCGAGTGAAGTCAAATTTTTTCTCACTAAATATTTTAATTTAGAAAATTACAACTATTTTACCTTACACAAAATTGCTGTTTATTGAACATAGTAATTTGATCTTGTAGGTTATGGATAAACGAATAATTAAAGAATTTCTGAACAAATTATAAATTATTTTAAAAGATCAGATTTCGGTCATTTCTTAAAATGATTTTTTGGTATTTCACACATCACAAATATTAATTTAAAGTTAGTCAAACAAAATAATTGAAGGAACTTTACCATACAGTTAATGGAGCTTCTTTGTTTACCCGGTTAAGTTCAAATTCACAATGAAAATCTATTATTTATTAAAATATAGTATTAAAAATCTAGATTTACCATCTAAAATTATTATTCTGAAATCGTCCAATTTGAAATCAAACTTAATATCAGGTTTAAAGTTCACGACTACTTCAACTATTAAATTGTTTAATTTATTTAGTGACCAATCATATGACTTACAATATCTGTATTTATTGCAATATTTATACCTTCCTATCGTGTTTATTTAAGTTCTGACACGTTTTTTATTTAATGTTTTATCAGATAAGAGTACAGTTTAATAGTAAAGTGAAAAAATTACAAAATTTATTAACTCCAAAATTTGCTTTAATTCGTAAATTCTGAGAATCTAATAGCAAGATCACATTGTCTTTGATGACCTGAACAAGTTTTAAACTTAAATTTTGATGAATCATCTATAAGTTCGATTGTTTCAAGTTGGGCAATTTAATGTTTATAGAATTTACAGAATAATATTATGATAGCTTTACTTTTTCTTTAATGCCAGCGTCACATTTAGAGTCATCGTAATAGAGAATGTGAAATTTGTTTAAAGCGATTCAACTAATATCTATCTTATATAAGATTGAGTTCTCGAATTGCAAGTAATCAGTTTTGAGATGGAAGCGTTAAATAAAGATTATTCGATAAGTGCATCTATAATTTTTTTAGCCTGAACTAAATGGCTATCAATATTTGCTTATTACATTCGGTGTTTACTTACTAAGAAAATGATCATCTTTCGCATTAGATTTATCATAAAATTTGTCTCACATTATACTTGGAGGCTAATGAATAACAATTGAGTGATATACAAACACTCGAAATAGACAAGTAATCAAATTGTTTTGCTTAAAGTCCATTTCATTTATCATATTATAATAATTGTATTGATCCAAAACAACTGAATATATGGAAAAAGATTAAGATATTAAAATCTTGTTGCTTTATCTTTAAACAAACAAGAAAACTCTAGAATATTCTCGTTTAGTTTAATTGAGCAAATAATCAATATAAATAATCAAATTGTATGCAAAGATCATTTTCGGGCTTTGTTCGCGTTGTTCACTAAGTTGAGCATTACCTTTATTACTTTTTCGCTCTTCAAACAAAACTATCTCACAATGAATAATAGATTAATCAAAATTAGTACTTTAGATTAGTTGATAAGCAGAATTGTAGCCACTATTTTAGTCTGAGGTGAGCTGAAAATCTGAAATTGTTTGATTTGATGAGGCAAGCGTTGAAGTTTAAAAAGCTGAACAGTTTAAATTCAATTAGATAATTTACTAAAACTTTCATCTCTCCAGGATTATTTAGATTAAAATTATCATTGTAGAAATAAGACCGAATGTCAATTAAAAATTACAATATAGTCAGAAATGCATTGACTACTTTGCGAAAATCCAGATTTCACTGTTTACAGGTATGAGAAATCAGTGACAACCTGCTCTGCTTCTAATCGACACTTGCGAATCCCTACAAAGGTAGATAATATTTTTTCCAATGTTAAAAGCTCTCATAGAGTTATTGAGTATGAGATGCAAACATTTTTTATCATTTATGTAAACAATTACTTTCATGTGTTGAATTATTTTCATCTTCAATCTTGAAAACTAATATCTTAAAAATGATAAATGAAGAATTTTTGGTATTTTATCATGAATTATATTGATTTGAAATGATGAAGAATAATCAATAGTTATCTCAAATGAAATATATTTACGATTGAATTTTGTTCATAGTGTTAGAATGTTGCTAAGAATCAATCAATGAATCAAGAATGGCAGTTTTTATGCTAAAATATTATTACGAATTTTCTTGATTATAAACTTCATACTATCTAATATTATTCAATCAGAAGTTTTAACCTTTAAATAATCATCTTTCCTATTGAAGTCAGATGAGTACGTGTACCTTGAGTTCTTGTTCGATCTGATAGTGATGTTTAAGGTTTGAGTAGCTGAGCCCTTCACTTCTGTCCATAAACCCAATTCAATTAGGCCTGTTTTAGATACCTGTTTTGATATCCCAAAATAAATCGTATAATCGCCCTTATTACTAATTCATCAGGCACTCTCAATGAAAATATCTGCCTGATTTCTAGTTAAATCAGATAGTAATCTTATGTTACAGCAACTATATATGCATGATGCTAATTTTATAAGTTCTAATGTCGAATTATTCATTTTGTCTCATTGGTAACCACAAAAAATTGTGTTTAAATATTAGATTATTTAATATTTGGCAGATTCTGAAAATTGAGCAGTAACTAGCAATACAAGTGATCTGACAATAATTAAATACTACTTTCATTTTATATAAACTTATTTTTTATCGATGATTCTTAGTGATAAAATTTCGAAATGAGATTCTTAATTGTAGAAATTATTATTCGTAATTTTTATCAATGTAACAAGAAGAAAAGGCTTTCAAATACATTTTGAGTTGTTTTATTAGCCAACGCCCAACAATCAACAATATTGCTATCAATTGCACATTCTTTTAAAAGTAGTGAATAAACAAGATATCAAATTTGACTCTTAAGAGCTTAACACACAATGATACTTTCATATACATGTAACTTGAATTGAGCCGTTTTGATAGAGAACTTTGTTGGTGTTTTGTTTGAGATTCTGAACTGAATAAATGCAAAAAATTAAGAGCTCTCTATTATACCGTATATACAAGGATTGATTTACAAAAATAATTCACTTGAAAAGATCAACATTTCAAACAGAAACTATTAGCTATGAATTAACAGATTTTACACACTTTCAAATTTGAGTACCTGCATAAAACTAGTTGAACACAATTTTTCAGTCTGAGTTTTGGTTTTTAAAAGCTTAAACAACGCACAGGTTTACACTTGAATGATTTGATTGATAATGTTTAAACCATCATTGGTTTTGTAGCATGTGAATTATAGCAAATTGCTGACAATTGTAAAACAAGAAACTATTCTCTTCAATAATGCATATATTTGTTCATGGACAAGTGAATACGAGTTTTGGTAAAGCACAGATTGAGCTCACAATCTCTTGGTCTGCTTAATAAACAGAATTCATTTGGTTTCCAGATTCGAACTATATCTGAGATGATATCTTTCATCATGTTAGATTACTTGTTACTAAAGTATGATAAAAACTTTAGTAAACGAACAATTAACAGGATTTTTAAGATATTGAATTTGCTGTCTATATGGTATATGATCAAATCATTCTAATTATCAGAATTGAAGACGCTATAAACTTAACTATAAACTCCACTTTGTTTAGTTGCGATATCAAGTCTCTTAATAAAAATTCTTTAAGTATATCATTCTTGAGAATAAAACTCAACGGTTATAGCAATCTTTTATTCAGAACGGAGACCTATGAATATTCAACAATACCTTTAACAATATTAGCGATAATTATTACTATAAATATAATATTTCGTTGTACTTGTATAACATTTCTGTTTCGTAATGATTACTATCATGTGAAGAAAGTATTCGAAGAACTGATTGGACACTAGAAGTATAAAAGAACTATACAAATCAATACTAATAAGTTTGATATTCACTTGGGTCTTTAATCACAGTTTAAACTAATTCTAATGTTAATTCATTACAACATTCTTAGACAAAATTTATCGATATTAAAATTAGAATTATTTAGACACAAGTTGTGTATATCAGTTCCAGTTCATTAATGCTGAGACAACCACATGCTTTCAAACAAATTTTGTCAGAATTGTTAATAAACTGTTTTCTTCAAAAAAAATTGTCTTGTCTTTGGTGGTGTAGATCAGGTTAGGTTAATCGAGACAAGAGAGAATTTTTGTAACAATATATTTTATTTACAAAACTATACTTATTTTCACATATAGATAAATGCTATTTTTGAACATAAAGTAATCTAATCTTACTGCATATCACATGAATAAATGAATGCTTAAAGAATTTGTCGAAATTATAAAGAAGCAGATGACTTCACATTTCATTAGTTATTTTAAAAACTATAAAATCCTACGCATTCTCACAAACTCAAATAAAACAATTGATAAAGATTTCCTATTTATTTCATGGAACTTCATTTAATTGAAATAATTCAAGCTTATGATAACAATTCTTACCTTGTGTTAGAAAATAGTTTAAAACAAAACATATTCAGTTTCTTGAAATTCTACTGAGATCAATCTTCATACCCTGGTTAAAACCTGTAACATCTGAGTGAAACTGTCGACTTTTAAAGATATTTTTATTGAAATATCAAGCATCATGTACAATATCCATATTTATTGAAGTTAACACTTTTCTCGTGATTATATTTCAGTTTGCTCATTTTCTTCATTTGTTACATGCTTATCACATATAAACGATTTGTAGTTTTTAAGCAAAATACGAACTCTCAAGATTTTTGAATATTCAAAATTAGCTTTGACTCGAAGATTTTTAGAGATTGTTGTTTTATAGCCACACTATTTTATGACAAACAATTTTGTGCTTAAACTTTGTCGAATCAGTTATATGCTTGAAATCTACTTCGAGTTAGTCAATCATATTTTTATGTATCTTATTAAATATATAGAATATTCTGTATAATGACTTTGCTTTCTCATTCGTACTCAATATCACGATTTAGTCATTGCAAGATTTAGAGCATGAAATTAGTCAGTGATTCAATTTTTAGTATGTCGTTCTAAATAAAATTAGATGAATAATTCAATTCTGTCATAGCTTTCTATTAGGAAGATTTAAACTCCGATCATTTTAACACAAAACCTGAGAATAAGAAAATAACTCAACAAATGATCAATTTTAAGGTTAAACCATTAGAGATTGTTTAATTCCTGTAACTCCTGCATAGCCTGAACTAAATAGCTATCTCTTTTGATAAAAAATTGCATTTATTTAACTAGCAATACAAGTGATCTGACATAATTGAACACTACTTTCATTTTTTATACTTCTTATCGATGATTCTTAGTGATCAAATTTTGAAATAAAATTCTTAATCGTAGAAGCTATTACTCGTAATTTTTATCAATGTGACTTAAGTAGAAAAAGCTTTCAAATGCATTTTCAGTTATTAGCCAATGCCCATGTTCAACAATATTGCGATCAATTGCACATTCTTTTAAAAGTAGTGAATAAACAAGATATCAAATTTGACTCTTAAGAGCTGTTAACACATAATGATACTTTCATATACATGTAACTTCAATTGAGCTGTTTTGATAGAGAGCTTTGTTTGAGATTGTCAACTGAATAAATGCAAAAAATCAAGATCTCACTATTATACCGTACATATAAGGATTGATTTGCAAAATAATTGACTTGATCAATATTGAAAACAGAAACTATTACCAATAAACAGATTCTGCACACTTTCAAATTTGAGTACCTGCAAAAACTAGTTGAACAGAATCTTTCAGTCTGGTTGAGTTTGGTTTTTAAAAGCTTAAACAACGCACTGGTTTACACTTGAATGATTTGGTTGAAAAAGTTTAAGCTATCATTGATTTTGTGGAAAATGAATTATGGCAAATAGCTGACAATTGTAATATAGTTATATATTAGTTAATATACAGGATATTCTGTATAAAGACTGCTTTCTCTTTCATAATCAATTTCGCGATTTACAGTCATTAAAATAGTTGAAGAGTATGAAAATTGCTCGTGATAGTCCAATTTCTAATTTCTGTTATTCCATATGAAATTAGATGAATACTTCAATTCTTTCAAAGCTTCCATTAGTATAACAACGACTATGATTCTGATCATTGTAATTCAAAACCAGAGAATGCGAAAGCCACTCAACAAACGGTCAATTTAAATATGAAAGCATTAAACAAAGATTATTCGACATTCGCCTGTAATTCCTGCATGATCTGAACTAAAATTTTAATACTTGTTTAGACAACATAAATTTACGTTTGATGTTAAGACTTTCCAAGAAATTGATTATATTTCACATGAAAATTCTCAAGATTTGCCTTGCACAATGCTTGTAAAGCAGTAATGACTTAAAATAGACAATCAAGGGATAGAACTACTTCCATTTAGCATTGGGGTTACCACTAATAGGTTCCAATCCACTAATGTTGAGACAACCCATACTTTCACAGAACTTGCAATTTTCTTGATAAACTATATGTTCTTTTCTAGAACACATGTTTTAAAACTTTGGTAGCATAGTCCGACCAGATCAGAATTTCTTGTTTAATAGGTAACTTAATATGCTTTTAGTTGGAAATTTAAACCTATTTTTATCTATACTCAAGTGTTATCTTTGGAAATATAGTAATCTAATCTTACTGAATACGACGTTGATAGATAGATATTTAGTTTAAGAATTTGCCAAAATTATAAAGCAGATGGCTCTTATAATCAGACTGCTCAATTAATTAATATGACATTATATCCAACGCATTATCACCAACTCGTATAAAACAATTGAAGAACCTTCCCATTTGTCTCGTTAAATTTCTTCGCTTAATTGAAAAGATTCAAGTTCACGATACAAATTCTTATTTTCTGTGTTAGAAAATAGTTTTACGCATAATATATTTAGTTTCTTGAAGTGTTCGAAATCTAATATAATATCCTGTTCAAAGCCCAACTTTTAAATGAAACATCTCAGATTTTAAGATTGATTTTATTGCTGAAGCATCAAATATATCATGTGAAATGTCTATATTGATTGAAATATTCGCTTGTTAGTGCTTGAATTTCAGTTTTGATAATTTTATCTATTACATGTTTATTACATGTAAAGAATTTACATTTTGAAAGCAAAGTAAAAGCTCCACAAATTTTGAACATTCAAATTAGCTTTTACTCGAAGATTTTAAGAACTCATTCTATCATAATCACATTGTCTTTTATGACATGGATTAAACTTTGAACTTGAACTTTGTTCAATAATTCATATGTACGATGTTTGCTTCAAGTTAGTCTATCATATCTTTATATATGTAATTTAGTATATGAAATATTCTGCATAATCGCCTTGCTTTATCATTCATACTCAATATTGCGATTTATACTCATTGCAAGAGTATGAAAATTACCCAGAGCGATTGAACTTTTAATATTTGTCATTCTATATGAAATTAGATGAATACTTCAGTTCTGTCATAGCTTTCTATTAGCACAATTTAAACTCTGATCATTTTAATACTAAACCTGAGAACGCAAAAGTAACTCGACAAATGATCAATTTTAAGATGAAAGCATTAAACAAAGATTATTCGATTCCTTTAACTCGTGCATAGTGTGAACTATCAATATCTGTTTTGATTACAACAAATTAATTGAACACTTCCTAAGTTATTGTGCATAAGATTTGCCTTACACAATTGTTGAAGACTAGAAATGCCTCAAAATACATAAACAAGTGGTAGATGTTTCATTTTATGTCATAGTTTTATTTCTTACATTGTCCTAATATAAATGCACAAATCCATAACAAGCGACTTTATGCAAAAGACTAAACCGATTGAATCTATTACTCTATCTTCGAACTTAGATATAAGGAAACTCAAGGTTTTTCTCATTTACTTTGATCGAATAAAAGGTTATATAACAAAATCAATCAGCATAAAAGACCATTTCCAGGCTTTGCTCATGTCATTCAGTATATCGAGCATTACTTTTATTACTTTTGCATTCTTCAAACAAAACTATATTTCACAGTTACAGACTAACAAAATCAGTACTTATTTTAGATTAGTTAACAACCGCACTTCAACAGCTGTTTTGAGTCTGAAAGCGACTCAAAGCGTCAAATTAAACGCCGATCTGATTAAGCAAATATCCAAGATAAATACTGAGGCTTAAATTTCAATTTTAGAATTTTGAAAAATCTGATCTTACTCTATTTTTTGAGGTTGAATGCCTACAAGATCGTTTGAATAGATCAAGATAATTATTTTGAAAGTCAATTTGTAACTAAAAATGATAAATTCAGAAATGTAAGATGATTACTTTTCCGAGAATATCAACATCACAATAAGGACCTGCAAGATAGAAACACCCGCGACTCAGCCCGTCCAGACTGTTCTCGATTTCTGATCATAAAGTCTGAAGCCACACAACTTGTAAATGATAATTTTCTAAGATTAATCACCAATTTGTTGAGTAAGTGATTCAACTTTTATCGTTCGTATAATCAATTGTTTTAAATGCACTACCATTTTCATTTTTAATCTTGAAAACATTGAAAACTAGTTCAAAGTGTTAGTATATGAGAATTTTCTATGATTATCAAGAATTATTCTGATTTCAAATAACGAAGCATAATTTCATCAACAGTTATCTTAAACGGAACATATTTCCGCTTATATTTCATTCATGGCGTTAGATTGTTACTAAAAATGAATCATAGAGAATGGTTAATTTTATGCTAAAGTACATTTATCATTAATCATAAATTACCTTGATCATAAGTATCACTCTATATATTGGAGTATTATAAGCGATAGCCTTTAAAATGGAATAAAAGCACATCTTTCCATTAGAGTCGAACTAGTACTAGCCCTTTGAGTGTTTGTTCGTTCCGACAGCGATGTTCAATATTTGAGCCCAACCCGTCATTTTTCTAACCTGACTCAATTCGATACGTTACAGATACTGTTCCAAAAATAAATCCTGTAATTACTCTTCATAAACGTTAAAGCTTCAAGCCTTCGCTATGAAACTATCTCGTTGATTCCTAGATAAACTAAATAGTAAGATTAATTTTTAAAACTCTATCTGATAAGCAATCACTGATAAGCTATCTGTGAATTTCAATGTTGAATTTTACTCATTCTATCTTCCATTAGTAATTTTATAAAAATTGTCCTTAAATAAGCAGATTATTTCTGAAAGCTAAACACTACAAAGGTGATTCAAAAATATTAGTATAAGAATATATAGGAATGCAATCAGATTAAGTTTTATTTGTTCTTCAATACAGTCCACTCTAATTCCAATAGATGGTCCAATAGATTAAGGATTAAATATGTTAAGATAAGAAGGAATTACATTGAATAACAATAAATAAAAGTATGTATGTATGATTCCATACAAGGCTATGAATTTTTGAGTCACCTCCGTAGCAATACAAATCTTATAACTGAACAATACGTTTATTGTCCATATTGCTTATCGTTTTTTCTTAATTATAAAAGGTTCAAAATCAGGTTCTTAATCGTTCACATTATTATTGATAATTTTTCCCAATATGATCGAGGTAAAAAGCTTTTTAATGCGTTTTCAGTTGGTTTCCTAGTGAACGCTCAATATTCAACAATATCGATGTCAGTTCCCTGAACTTTTAAGACTCTTACGAATGAACCTAAATAAAATACCAAGTTTTACTTTCATAAGAGAACCTTTTAACACGCTCAAAGATACTTTATATACATATAACTTGAATTAAGTTATTTTCGATAAAGAACTTTTATTTATGGAGTCTGTTGAAGATGAAGTGAATATATGCAAAGATAAATGACTCATCTACTCGTCTTCTGATCAACCTGCCCGAATCTGCACAAATTCTAAATGGTATTTCTTGCGCTGCTGAAAGTTATACAATTGTTGAACATGAGGTGCAAAATATGTCACTCACATAAACAATTATCTTCAAATGTTGAAGGACATTGATAACTAGTTTGAGGTGTTGATGAATGAAGAATCACTGCGATGTTTTATCAAGAATTCTCTCATTCCAAATGGTCAAGCATAATTTCTCCGAAAGTCATCTCAAATGAAATATATTTTCGCTTAAATCTCATGCATAGTGTATAATTCTTGTTAAATAAATCTATCCTTAGTAATGAATTATCTTGATTATAAACATCATTCCATGTGTGAATTTACTATAAGCTCTAACCACTAAAATGGAATAAAAATTCATATTTTCTGTTGAAGAAACAATAATACTAGACCTTTGAACATTTGTTCGTTTCGACACAGAAATTCAATGCTCGAGCCGAACCCATCACTTTGCCCCCAAAACCGATCTAATTCGATCCGTTATGGACATCTAGTTTACTGTCCTAAAAATGAATCCTATAATTATAATTAATCGCTGCACATGTGTTAGGCGTTATGAAAGTGTCTGCTTGATTTTCATTTAAATGAGATAGCAGATCTTTATTCCGACTATCTACGCTCACCAGTAAGCTCACTATCAAATTTCAAAATTGCAATATTGGCATTCATTTTATCGTTTTAACAATTTAATAAAATTGTGTTTAGCCAAATTAATTTTGAGAACTAGACACTAACAATACAAGTGATACGTCCGTAACTAAATACTTCTCTCGTTCTTTGAATTTTCTAACGATGCTTCTTAATAGAAAAAAAGTTCAAAACCGGCTTCTTTATTGTTCACATTATTGTTCATAAATATTTCTATCAATATGAATGTGACACAAAGGTTTTGAAATATATTCTCAGTTGGTTTCCTAGTGAACGCTCGGTATTCAACAATATTGATATCAAATTTTCGAAGTTTTAAGACTCACGAATAAACCTAGTTAAGTAACAAATCTTATTCTTAAAAGAAGACCTTCTAACAAACAAAAAAAATGCTTTCACATACATATAACTTGAATTAAGCTTCTTGGATCGTTGTTCATTGGGTTTATTGAAGACGATGAGGTGAACAAATGCCAATATAAATAACTCACCATTCTATGTATACCCGGACTGATGTATAATAAGTAACTGAATTGGAAATAATCAGCATGGTTAACCGAAAATTAATAGCTATACATTGTATTCTTCGCGTTCTTTCGAACTTGAATACCTGTATAAAACTATTTAAGCAGAGTTTAATTTTGCAATAATCTTTCATATTGTGTTTTGGCATTTCAAAAGCTTAAAGAACACAATTCTTTGCATTTGAGTAAATAGAATCAACTATTAAAAATATTATTGAATATCTAGAGTATTTACCAAGAATTCTACTGATATCGAAAAATCAAGCAATTTCTTTAACATTCATAATGAATGGAATATACTTTTACGTAAATTGTACGCATAGTATATGATTCTTATTTAAAAAACTCCTTAGTATTTAATTAAGTGTTCGCTATGAAACTGTTTGCTTGAATTGCAATTAAATTAGATAGCGGATATATATTCCAACAACTCTATTCTCTCACTTTTACTCAAAATTTTAATATTGACATACAGTTTATCTTTTTAGTAATGTAACAAAACTTTGCTCAACCAGATCATTTCACGAAAGGAAACACTAACAATACGAGTGATCCATTCATGACTTAGTCCTCCCTTTTTCTCTGTATATTCTTCTAATATATCTTAATGATAAATAATTCGAAGCCAGGTTCGTGATCGTTCACATGATTATCCATAAGTTTTGTCAGTATGGATGGGGCAAAAAGGTTTTGAAATACACTTTTAATTGGTCTCCTAGTGAATGGCTAGTATTGAACAAAATCGATATCATCTTTCCGAACTTTTAAGACTAACAAATAAACCTTAAAAGGATATCAAATTCCAATCTCAAAATGAAACCTTTTAACATGCCTAAAGATGATTTCATATACATCAAATTCGAGTTATTTTTGATAACGAATTGTTGTTCATTGAAATTTCGTCGAAAATTCTGAGCAGAATAAACGTAGAAATAAAGGACTCAACATCGCACGTATACCAGGATTGAAGTATAAGAAATAATTGATTTGAAAATAACATAACAGAAACTTATTAACCAAACATCAGATTTTGGCATTTTTTC
Source organism: Archegozetes longisetosus (assembly GCA_018873245.2). NCBI lineage: Eukaryota > Metazoa > Arthropoda > Arachnida > Sarcoptiformes > Trhypochthoniidae > Archegozetes > Archegozetes longisetosus. The sequence continues at coordinate 64,928 of JAEMBT020000072.1, forward strand.
AAATTTGAACACATATAAGAGACTAAACAGACTTTTTATTGTGCAATAAATTCACAGTCTGATTAAGATTTGACGTTTCAAATGTTAAAGAACACATTGCTTCACATTTGAGCGATTTGATTGGAAATTTTTAAATCCTTTTTGATTAAAAAGAATTGGGTTTGTGGCGAATTCATAATAATTCTGAAACCAGAGGTTTTGTCTTTAATACCATACATATTTTTGTAATGAGATTTTTTAATGGATAAGTGAAGTCAAAAACGCACTGATTGTTTTCTAGATATCCAGATTTCACTATAAGTGTCAGCAGGTTTTGATTATTCATAACTCGGCCCTGTCGGCCTGTATTGCTCGACTACTTATCAACGTGCCAGAATTCACAATCTTGTAGATGGTACTTTTTCAAGAATTAAAGGCTCTAATGCAATTATTGAATATGAGATGCAAAGTTCTTTTGTTATTCACGAACCGTTATTTTTAAAAGCACTATCATTCTCATGTCCGATCTTGAAAAACATTGATATCTATTTTAAATGGTGGTAATAAATGAATATTTTTGACATTTTATCAAGAATTATACTGACTTCCAATACCCAAGCATAATTTCGTCAACCGTCATATTAAATGGAATATATTCTCTCTTAAATTTCATACAAAGCATATGATTCGTGTTAAAAGAAATATCCTTAGTAATGAATTATCTTGATTATAAATATTACTCTATATATTGTCGTATTATGTGCTCTAGCCTTAAAATTGAATAAAAGATCATCATTATATTGAAGCCAGACCAAAACTAGACCTTTGACCGTTTGTTCGTTCCGGTAGCGAAGTTCAATGCTCCAGTCCAACCCGTCATTTTTGTTTCCGAAACCAATCCAACTTGATTCGTTATAAACATAGTTTACTATTCTAAAAATAAATCCTATAATTGCACTAGGTTTAAAACGTATTAAGTTTTCGCTATGAAACTGCTTGATTTGCAGTTAAATGAGATAGCAAATATATATTCTAACTCTATTTTCTCACTAACGAACTAACTTTCGAATTTTTAATATTAACATATATTTTATCATTTTGGTGATTTAACAAAACATTGGTCAATCAGATTATTTCTGAAGACTTAACACTAACACTACGAGTGATCCGTCCATAACATTCCTTGTTTTCTGTATTTTCTACTAGCGTTTCTTAATGATAAATATTTCGAAATCACCGTCTTAATTGATCATATTATTCATGTTTTATCAATATGAATGAGGCAAAAATGGTTTTGAAATACGTTTCTATTGGTTTCCTAGTGAAGGCTCGATATCTAACCATATTGATATCAATTTCCTAAGCTTTTAAGGCTCTGATAAATAAATCTAGATATCAAATTTTACTTTCAAAAGAAACCTTTTAACACACCAAAGGATACTTCCATATGCATATAACTCGAATTGAGTTGTTTTTGATAACAAACTTGCTCGTTGAGGTCGTTGAAGATGAAGTGAAAAATGCAAAACATAAATCACCAGTATATATGCACCAGAATTGGTGTATAAAAATAGACTTGAAAATAATCAACATCGTTAACGGAAACTTAATAACCACACACCAAACAGATTCTGCGCAGTCTTTTGAATTTAAATACCTATAAGAGACTAGTTAGATTTTTCATTTATATCCCATTTTTCACAATGATTGATGTTTCAAGAGTTTAAAAAGCATGTTACTTTACATTTGAGCGATTTGGTTGAAAATGTTTAAATCATTATTGATAATGTAGATTTGCCCTATGGCGAATTCTTAAAGTTCTTCAAGCGCAAACTTTTCTCTATCTTGCATTGCATATATTTGTGCTGAAATTTACTTTTAGATAAATGGATACGAATTCTGATAGAGCGCAGACTAAGTATATCAAACTTTTTAAACTTTTTAATAACCATAAATTTTAATTGAATTCCAGATTTGAAATCTACCTGAGTGACTCTGTGATCATGTTGAACAACTTGTTACTAATATATGGCCTAGAAAACTTTGATAAACGAATAGTTAATTGGATTTTCTCCATGTTAACTTTACTGTCCATATGTTTTATGATAATAAAATTCACACTAATTATTAGAATCGAAGACACTATTAATTTAACTCTAATTAAAGTTCTGCTTTGCTTTACTGCGATATTAAGTTTCATGTCTTATATGTATATCAAGATGAAATTTCCGATGATATCAAGCTTGAGAATAAAACTCGACAGTTATACCAATTATTTATTCAGAACCAAATCCTATGAATATTCAACATCATATTCAACAATACTAGCGATAATTGTTATGATAAGTGTAACAGTTTTTACATTTCTGTTTCGTGATAATTACCATCATGTGAAGAAAGTATTCGAAGGACTGATCGAACACTTGAAATATAAAAAGATTTTACAAACCAATGACTTAAGTCTGATATTCAACTGTACCTTTAATTTTGGCTGGAAAATAACTCTACAGTTAATTCATTATGACATTTATAGAAAATATTTATCGATATTAAAGTTGTTTAATAAACAACTTAAGAGACGAATAGGAATGCCAACTGTTAATGTTATTGATTCAACTCATCGAACAGTTCTCGATTTCATCCATATTAAGAATAATATTAATAAAAATGTGTATTATATTAAGTATTTCATTAAAATAGATATAATTGCATTCTTCATACTCTATCTATCCTTATGTATAGATTCATTAATTATCTTAAATTTTTACTCATTGCTAATACTTTTCTGTTTAATTTTTTTATTTTATTCCTATCATGTTTTTCTTCAGTCGATTTCGGCTCAAGTTAAGTTTAATGAAAACTTAACCAAAATTCTGATCAACAATTGGGGCGATATTATTACTAAAGATATGACAAAAGTCCATTGGATTATTCTAAAAAGAACGAGTGATCACTTTGAAAATCTTTCTGTAGCTCGTGTATAAAACTGGAATATTAGTTAAAGAACACTTTGATTCTATTTTGATTCTATTATGTTCAATGTATATTTTCAGAAATATTTTGCAAACTATAAAAGGATTTTTCTGTATTCCTATTCATTGTTCATATAAAAACATCAAAAATAAAAGTATTTACAACATAAGTATTAGACTTGCTTTAAACATGAATTTACACTAATCTATTTTGATTTAAATGCAAAATCATATTGAATCACAATTCGTGCTAAAAATCATTCTTTAGGTACAAGTTAAAAGTGCTGAGGCTTACCTAATTTTATCTGCCTTATGTTCGATAAGTGAACTGGACACAGATTTTACGCAAACTGCGAACTTTGTTTATAAAATGAAAACTTATACAAAGTTTATAATGTTTGAGTTGAATGTAAAGTTGAAACTACTTTGATAGCTCACTTTTGTCCGAGTTTGGCAAGTTGACTGTTGGAATTTCTTCACTGTTTTATATGGTGCGCCAGTTACTTATGAAATGTTTCTAGAAATAGCTATTGTTGTCACTAAATGACTAATAAATAAGGCACATTTAATATCTAGGATTACATTTTTTGTACTGTTCGGTGCTTTCACGAGGCAGCTATTTCAATGTTGAAACTTTTGGAATTTGTCTTAGACATTATTTTCGAGTTCTAAACTTATTTCATTAATGTTTGCATTATTTTACTCATGAGTCGAAAAGAAAATGAGGCTCATGCTAAAAAATTGTGCAATTCTATAAAATCAATGAAGGATTGGGTAATCGCGTAGCAAAAAGATCATCTGTTGGCATTTTATGGCCGAAGGCACTCACAGGCAATACTAACAATTATAAACCGTTTTAATGGAAGAGGGAATTTTGAATATTTGATAGTGGCAGAAAACCAATTGATCGAGCTATTGATCAGTCTGGAAATGTGAGCGAACTTCACATTTCTGAGCAAACTATTACTGGTGATACGCATCTAAATGAGTGTTTGATTAAAAGATCATTTATTCACAAACACCACAATTTCAATGATATTCTGCTTTGACCAGATTTAGCGACAGTGCCTTGTCATAGAGGTGTACAGTCATGTGCTCATTCGCAAAACAAGATTTTGTTAAAATTTAGTTATCGCCAAATGTGCCACAGGTGTGACTTATTGAGTGATATTGGGTGTAATGTCTGAAAGAATATGTCAAACGAAAAGTTCAACCAAAAAATTTGGTCGGTTTCAAGCTTATATGCCAAATTTTCTGTTAGTCAAAAATTTGCACAAACTATAATGAATACTTAAAGGTTAAAATCGCGCGCGATAGGCTACGCAGATGTCTTTGCCCCATTCAATTTGACAAAATAATTTTTAATATCTGTATAATATGCATTTAAATTTCTGTATTGATATCTTAACTACTTTGAATTTTATATAATAAATCTAAATGTAACCCTAGGTATTAGATGTGCCTTAATTCAGAACATATTGGCAGTGTTTTCATAGATTTAAATTTCTATTTCTAGAAAGTCCCGCTAAAATTTAGCCTAAGAAGTCACAAGTATTCATAATCTATAACTGAAGTTATACAACAAAGAGAAAATTGAAATATAACTATTCCGTGAGATCAAAATCAAGGATTTGCTTTTGGCCTGTCCGCTGTTTGAAGAAATAAGGTTAAAACATAAATTTATGAAGTTGACAAAGCCAATATTAAACTCAGTTTATGCTGTTTCGTTGCTAATAAAAAGGGGAATTGAGCGTATACATATTAGCGTAATATAAAATATTGGTTTTAGTTAACTTACTCAGCATAATCTAACATTGTAACAGGCCGCTACTATTTAGTTAGGTCGCTCGCTCACTTAACGAAACAAATCTCTACAAATAATCTATTTTCATTATTTGACCTTTAATGACCTTGAAAACGGTTTTTGCAATTATATCTCCATAAATTAAATTTAAAGCTTAATGAATTTGATAAAAGTGCAAAACCGTTTTCAAGGTCATTCAGGGTCAAATAATGAAAATAGATTATTTGTAGAGATTTGTTTCGTTAAGTGAGCGAGACCTAACTAAATAGTAGTGGCCTGTTACAATGTTAGATTATGCTGAGTTAGTTAACTAAAACCAATATTTTATATTACGCTAATATATGTTAATCGCTATTGTTCAGAAGCTTTACGTCATCTTTTCTTGATTGGTCTGGAATTTCATGTTTATTCCGATTAGATCAAGTTCAGATTTCGCTGTTTTCCCTGCTCAGAAAATGTACCTTCTCTAGGGAACACATTTTTGGAACATTTGTAGATTACAGGCTAGTTTTGCTTGAATATATCATGAGTGCTTTTACCTATAATGATGTACATAGTACAGTTGAAATCGTCTCATCAAGTTGAATCGAAAGATGCTGAGACCATTTGTCTATGTCTACAGATAGCCGAGTTTTGTTATTTGACCTTGATGATCTCGGGATTGGTATCAACTTTCACACTTCGAGACGAGTTCAACAATATATGTATTATTTGGGTAAAATAGCTTTAGATTATTCCCAAGTTTGTCATCCTTGTGCCGTGGCTTAGTTGCTGTAGTGCTTCTCGTTAAGCGCTCCCAACAAGTTCCCCCAAATCCTAAATTAGAGTACAAACAGCTTTTTCTGCGGCCATGCAACAGTTGGATGCTATTTACGAGGGTACGCATCGCTGATAACATAACAATAAAAGCTCCCGCTCCGAACCAAAGCATCACTCACGCAACAGTTCTTGGCTCGTGAGCCTGATTTAAGAGTCACTCTAAGCGTCGCTCAATTCCCTTTGTTATTAGCAACGACACAATATAAACTGAGTTTAATATTTATGGTGGCCCAAATCCTTCATCACTTTCCACTTTTCATTTTGACTTTGCAAATCCTTTTGTACTGATAACATACGATATGATTCTAATATATTGAATCGTTACAGCTATAAAGCGAGTGCACCCCAATTCTTTAACACACAATTAATCACAGAATGTAAGTGATGACTATTTCAAACTCAATTGACCAACGGACGTCAGCCGATGGTCAATTTTACTTCAATTAACCTACGGAAGTATCCGATAGCCATTTTCAACTCAGATGGCCTACAGGAAATAATCGATGACCACTTTGGATTCAGATGACTTACGGGAAGTGGTCAGTGGCCATTTCCATATCAGATGATTTACGGAAGGAAACCAATGGCCATTTTAAGCTCAGATGGCCTACGGAAAATAATCGATGACCATTTTTGATTCAGATGACCTACGGAGAGCAACCAATGGCCATTTTAGATTCATGTGACCTACGGGAAGTAATCGATAAGCAGTTTGGATTTAGATGTCCTAAGGGAAGTAATCGATGACTACTTTGAATTCAGATGACCTATGAAAAGTAGCCGATGATCATTTTAACTCAGATGACCCACGGAAATAACTGATGGCCATTTCCATATCAGATGATCTACAGAAGGCAACCGATGGCCACTTTAGATTCAAGTGACTTACGGAAAGTAATCGGTGACCATTTTAATTCATGTAACCTACGGAAGTAACCGGTGACTATTTCCAATTCAGATAAACTACGGAAGGTAGCCGATAACCTTTTTCAATTCAGATGACCTACAGGAAGTGACTGAAATTCCTGGATTCAGTAAACTCAAACTTATACACTGAAACCTTTAAAAGTTGGGCAACTACGGGCGGAATTTTAGTGCCCAACTTATAAAGGTGCCCAAATTTTGAAAAAAAGCTTCAAAATTTTTTAATTAATGTATTTATTAAATTTAAGAAATACTTATTTTATGCAAATCTTAAATTGATAAAAGCATAAAAGATATCCAATTTATACATTTAAAAATTAGATTGCACGATATAATATCGCCGACAAAATATCGCGCGACAATATCGCCGACAAAATATCGCTTCTCAAAGATATCGCGCGACATAATATCGCGTATAAAAAATATCGTCAGACAAAATACCTTTAGATCGTAAAAAATAAAAAATTAAAAGTATGAACTTCTGTAAAAATATGAATTATGCTATAGTTGTGCACAATTGGCATCAGAGGCATTTAAAACGGATGTTCTGATAAAGGAATTTCTTTAATAAAAAATAATCACAAACGATAGATAATCGATAAGAACAGAAAATTATATGAAAAATAGATAATTACATGTTATAAAATACATGTTGAAAATGAATTATTTAAACGTAATAAAAACTATAAAACATACAAAATAAAAACTAACTGATTAAAATTTTAAAACGAAATGTTATTAGCAATTCCAAGCAAATATTCATTGACGGTTCTGTTTCCAAAATCCTTAATCACATTTTCAATGCATTGTGCGGGATCGAGGTATTTCTTCCTTTAAGGGCGAGGCGCACCACCAGATAGAAGATTAGTTATTTTATTGTAATAAAACATTTACAGTTCTGTAATATTATAGTATGTTATAGTACATTACATTACAAGTGACATTACAAGCTATTCAAAAACACTAATTCGATATTTCGTCGCTCGAGTTTTTATCGCGCGATATTATTGCGGCGATATTATATCGTGTTACCTAAAAATTATCACACAATGACTATAAGTGATTAAAGTATTCATAAATAGGTTTTTCCTTTTGAAGTTTAATTCTATTGACTTGAATTTCCGAAAATTGCTTTTCCATTTCCACTGCAGCAGAGATAAGTTTTGACTCTTTAATAACAGCAAACCTTTTAATTTTATTAATCATTTGCGCAATTTCTCCATAATTATTGCATTCTTCTTCTTCATCATTTTCTACTGTTAAATTTTCACAGTCCTCATCACTGACAACAATTGTTTCAGCATTTTTTCTTCGGTTATTTGTACAATTAATTGATCACAATCTGATGCGGGAATATTTGATGTCTCGAAATTGTTATCAAAACTAACAAATGTTTCGGCATAAACGCATTCATTAACAATTTTATTTTCTTTTGCATAATTAATGAGATCATTGATATTCTCACTTTCGTTGTCAATAACTGAAACTTCAGAAACAGGAAATCGCAGTGAGAAAATGACTTTACTATTTTCTCAGCCTTAACATTACTCCACGTATTACTAATCCAATGAACAGCATCTAAAACTGTAATATCTTTGACATCAAACTGCTTATTAGACTCAAATCGAGAAATAATATATTGCAAAACTTATTTCCTGTAATGTCTTTTGAATGTATTAATAATGCCGTAATCAAGAGGTTGAGTGAGAGAAGTGGTATTTGGAGGGAGAAAACAGATTTTAATATTTGACAATTCCATCTCAACATGAGAGGAACAGTTGTCCACAAAAAGTAAGACATTTCTCTTTTCCTTTACGAACTTTCGATTTAAATTTATTAACCATGCTTCAAATATCGCATCCGTCATCCATGCATTACCATTACTTTTCCATATCACTGGAAGATCTTTAATTGATAAGTTCTTAAAACATCGCTGTTTAAAAAACCTATTGATCACTAACAGCATAAGTTTTTGTCCCTCAGCATTCGCACATAACAATATCGAAACTCTTTTAGCATTTTATTTCCTTTGCATTTCTCAAATTTTTCCACCAATGATTTTTCAGGTAAAGCATGATAGAAAAGTCCGGTCTCGTCAGCATTGAAAATATCTTGAGGCTTATAGTTAGCGCATATTTGAGGCGGTTTTTCCTTATAATCACTAGCAGAGACAAAATCGGCAGATTGTTGTTCACCAGAAATGACTCGAAAGACAATTTGGTTTCTACGCTTGAAATATTCGAGCCATCCATTAGATGCGGTAAAATGTTGAATTTTAAAGTTTTGAGCAAATTTAAGTGCAACTTCTTGTAATATCGGTCCTGAAATCGGAATATTACACGTGCGCGCTCTCTTAAACCAATCAAATACTGCTTTATTAATCTCTTCATTTTCTGTCGATTCAATTTTCTATACTTATAATTCGGCGCATTTTCATTAAAATTATCCAAATATTCAGATGAACGCTTTTTTATGTTATACACTGTTCCTTTACTTACATTAAACTTTTCTACTGCATCTCTTTCTGAGGTACCACTCTTGAGATAATTAATCAATTCTACTTTCTTTGATAGCGGTAACTCATTAAGTTTAGTCTTCACTTTTGATTTGTTCGACATTTCAGTAAATTTTTGCAGAAATTATCACAATATCACAGATATGCTATTAAACAACTAATGTTGACAAATGAAAAACGTGGTTTTGTCAACTTTACGCTTAGTTTATGAAGGTCAATATATGTCAATACACGTCAATGCCCAACTTTTGCAGGCCTTGATAATGCTATTAGGGCTGCAAAAGTATGCCCAACTTTTTAAGATATAAAGGTGCCCAACATATCAAGGTGCCCGACATATCAAGGTGCTCAACTCTTAAGTTTTCAGTGTATTTCATTAGACGGAACACATTAGATTCGAGTCCAGTAATTGTAGATTTAATACAATAAAAATTAGTCAAAATATAAATCAATTGTTGTTTTATTCTTTCATTATTGATAAATACTTGTGCGATAGAAATAGATTCAGCTTCTTCTGGGTCTAAATTATTGAGAACTACTTGAATTTTTTCCAAATTATCTTTGTAATATTCTACGGCCTCTAACCAGGTTCCCCAACATGTTAGAATAGGTTTTGGAGGTAGTGTTAGATTCGGATATAACTCTTGTAACATTTCAACTCTATTTGGAGCCTTCAAAAAAACTTTTTTAACATTTGAAATCAATGTGTCCACATCATTATGTGAGAGACGGACAGTTTCAGCCACACGATTGAGTGAGTGAGCCATACGAGTAAAATGAATCATTTTTGAAGATGAACATTTTAAACTTTTTCCGGTGCTAATCATATATGGAGCCGCATCAGTTAAAAATAGCAAAACATTGTCGTATTGTATAGAATCAGGCCATTAAATTTTGAGTGAATCATTGAAAAGTCTGGCAATATAAGTAGCGTTACATTTGACAAGAATTTCACAATTTATTAAATATGATTTTGTATCTCTACCATTAAGCGAGCCAACTCACATTACCTATACTTTATCCTGTGCTGTCTGTGGTCTCATCAATACTTATCCAAATTTTTTTATCAAATAATTCTTCCTCTATATGAGAAATTATTTTTCCATAGCATAGCGGAAGATATGTTTGTCTCAAACTTTTTAAACTTGGAATGGTTTTATTCGTGTATTTTTCGAGGAATGCTTTAAGTAAAGGATTTCACAACTTCTGGAATGGGATATCAGCTAAAACCAAAGCAGTAAAAAAATTCTGTAATAAATACTGATGTGTTTGAAGTGTGTTCCTCTAAATCAATGAATGTTTGCTTCTTTTTGTTCATCTTTCTTTGTTTTTCTGATTGCTTTTGATGAATATTCGTCTCGAGATGTTGACTTGAAATTCTATAATAGGTATTTTGCTTTGTTCAGTGGCTTATCACATGTTAGACAAAATAAAACTTTTCCATCTGTTGAAAGCACATTTTTTCCAAATTCACGTACATAATTATTCAGTTGGACACTTAATGAAACTTTAGGTTTTCCTATTTTTAGTTAATTCAAAAGATTTTAATTAAGTTTAATTTCACAATTTTGAATATTTTAAACACAATATTATGCCTCACAATAGTTTACTTTAACTTTCTTTTGTGGACTAAGGTTTAATGCAAACTGAAGTGTCTAATGTTTACTACTGATTTTCGAAGTAAGGCAGAAATCTTTAAATTTAACAGGCATGGGAATTAGTTCATAGCAAATTTTTAAAGATAAGTAATTTTATTCAATAACACGAATGACACCTATTTGAACTTTTTTACCTAAAGTGAATTGATAAGCGAACTTTGATCTTGGCAAATGTGACTAAATATGTGAAAATTATAGAAAATTGAAGAATATGTATGTATTTAAAAATTTTGTTAAAATATGTATTATATGTAAGTTGAAAGTTACATCATTTTGAAGTTTATTTAACGATTCGGATAGAATTTATAGTTTGCATACGATTGAAGTTAACATAGAATACATGTATTTGAATGAAATTTCCTGCCCTACTGATTAAGAATATAAAAACGGATTCTCGAAGTTCCTTCTGGGGGTGGAGTTATGAGTATTCAAGTTTTCCTTATTTTGCTCATAAAATACTATTTGAAATATATCGTCATTCTGGTTGATATTTCTGATACTGAAATAAATGGAATGAAGATGATTAATACCGTACCTTCAAAAATTTGACCACTTTCTCAGACGAAATTTTAATAAAACAGTCGATAAAATTTCTTAAGTTTTTAATCTTTATTTTATATACTCTCTAAATCTTGAAAATTGTATTGGTGCAATAAGTTTCAATAAAAGAATTGAACTTTGATTTGCATGCATAAACTTGGTTAATTCTTTGATATATATAAAATAAATTTTTAAAATCGTGTGCAGCTATTTAGCCATTAAATATTTTGTGAAATTTGTTGAATCATCGTTGAAAATCTTCTTTAAAAATTTGCTATGAACTAATTCCCATGCCTGTTAAATTTAAAGATTTCTGCCTTACTTCGAAAATCAGTAGTAAACATTAGACACTTCAGTTTGCATTAAACCTTAGTCCACAAAAAGAAAGTTAAAGTAAACTATTGTGAGGCATAATATTGTGTTTAAAATATTCAAAATTGTGAAATTAAACTTAATTAAAATCTTTTGAATTAACTAAAAATAGGAAAACCTAAAGTTTCATTAAGTGTCCAACTGAATAATTATGTACGTGAATTTGGAAAAAATGTGCTTTCAACAGATGGAAAAGTTTTATTTTGTCTAACATGTGATAAGCCACTGAACAAAGCAAAATACCTATTATAGAATTTCAAGTCAACATCTCGAGACGAATATTCATCAAAAGCAATCAGAAAAACAAAGAAAGATGAACAAAAAGAAGCAAACATTCATTGATTTAGAGGAACACACTTCAAACACATCAGTATTTATTACAGAATTTTTTACTGCTTTGGTTTTAGCTGATATCCCATTCCAGAAGTTGTGAAATCCTTTACTTAAAGCATTCCTCGAAAAATACACGAATAAAACCATTCCAAGTTTAAAAAGTTTGAGACAAACATATCTTCCGCTATGCTATGGAAAAATAATTTCTCATATAGAGGAAGAATTATTTGATAAAAAAATTTGGATAAGTATTGATGAGACCACAGACAGCACAGGATAAAGTATAGGTAATGTGAGTTGGCTCGCTTAATGGTAGAGATACAAAATCATATTTAATAAATTGTGAAATTCTTGTCAAATGTAACGTTACTTATATTGCCAGACTTTTCAATGATTCACTCAAAATTTAATGGCCTGATTCTATACAATACGACAATGTTTTGCTATTTTTAACTGATGCGGCTCCATATATGATTAGCGCCGGAAAAAGTTTAAAATGTTCATCTTCAAAAATGATTCATTTTACTCGTATGGCTCACTCACTCAATCGTGTGGCTGAAACTGTCCGTCTCTCACATAATGATGTGGACACATTGATTTCAAATGTTAAAAAAGGTTTTTTGAAGGCTCCAAATAGAGTTGAAATGTTACAAGAGTTATATCCGAATCTAACACTACCTCCAAAACCTATTCTAACATGTTGGGGAACCTGGTTAGAGGCCGTAGAATATTACAAAGATAATTTGGAAAAAATTCAAGTAGTTCTCAATAATTTAGACCCAGAAGAAGCTGAATCTATTTCTATCGCACAAGTATTTATCAATAATGAAAGAATAAAACAACAATTGATTTATATTTTGATATCAATTTTTATTGTATTAAATCTACAATTACTGGACTCGAATCTAATGTGTTCCGTCTAATGAAATACACTGAAAACTTAAGAGTTGAGCACCTTGATATGTCGGGCACCTTGATATGTTGGGCACCTCTATAACTTAAAAGTTGGGCATACTTTTGCAGCCCTAATAGCATTATCAAGACCTGCAAAAGTTGGGCATTGACGTGTATTGACATACATTGACCTTCATTAACTAAGCGTAAAGCTGACAAAACCACGTTTTTCATTTGTCAACATTAGTTGTTTAATAGCATATCTGTGATATTGTGATAATTTCTGCAAAAATTTACTGAAATGTCGAACAAATCAAAAGTGAAGACTAAACTTAATGAGTTACCGCTATCAAAGAAAGTAGAATTGATTAATTATCTCAAGAGTGGTACCTCAGAAAGAGATGCAGTAGAAAAGTTTAATGTAAGTAAAGGAACAGTGTATAACATAAAAAGCGTTCATCTGAATATTTGGATAATTTTAATGAAAATGCGCCGAATTATAAGTATAGAAAATTGAATCGACAGAAAATGAAGAGATTAATAAAGCAGTATTTGATTGGTTTAAGAGAGCGCGCACGTGTAATATTCCGATTTCAGGACCGATATTACAAGAAGTTGCACTTAAATTTGCTCAAAACTTTAAAATTCAACATTTTACCGCATCTAATGGATGGCTCGAATATTTCAAGCGTAGAAACCAAATTGTCTTTCGAGTCATTTCTGGTGAACAACAATCTGCCGATTTTGTCTCTGCTAGTGATTATAAGGAAAAACCGCCTCAAATATGCGCTAACTATAAGCCTCAAGATATTTTCAATGCTGACGAGACCGGACTTTTCTATCATGCTTTACCTGAAAAATCATTGGTGGAAAAATTTGAGAAATGCAAAGGAAATAAAATGCTAAAAGAGTTTCGATATTGTTATGTGCGAATGCTGAGGGACAAAAACTTATGCTGTTAGTGATCAATAGGTTTTTTTAAACAGCGATGTTTTAAGAACTTATCAATTAAAGATCTTCCAGTGATATGGAAAAGTAATGGTAATGCATGGATGACGGATGCGATATTTGAAGCATGGTTAATAAATTTAAATCGAAAGTTCGTAAAGGAAAAGAGAAATGTCTTACTTTTTGTGGACAACTGTTCCTCTCATGTTGAGATGGAATTGTCAAATATTAAAATCTGTTTTCTCCCTCCAAATACCACTTCTCTCACTCAACCTCTTGATTACGGCATTATTAATACATTCAAAAGACATTACAGGAAATAAGTTTTGCAATATATTATTTCTCGATTTGAGTCTAATAAGAAGTTTGATGTCAAAGATATTACAGTTTTAGATGCTGTTCATTGGATTAGTAATACGTGGAGTAATGTTAAGGCTGAGAAAATAGTAAAGTCATTTTCTCACTGCGATTTCCTGTTTCTGAAGTTTCAGTTATTGACAACGAAAGTGAGAATATCAATGATCTCATTAATTATGCAAAAGAAAATAAAATTGTTAATGAATGCGTTTATGCCGAAACATTTGTTAGTTTTGATAACAATTTCGAGACATCAAATATTCCCGCATCAGATTGTGATCAATTAATTGTACAAATAACCGAAGAAAAAATGCTGAAACAATTGTTGTCAGTGATGAGGACTGTGAAAATTTAACAGTAGAAAATGATGAAGAAGAAGAATGCAATAATTATGGAGAAATTGCGCAAATGATTAATAAAATTAAAAGGTTTGCTGTTATTAAAGAGTCAAAACTTATCTCTGCTGCAGTGGAAATGGAAAAGCAATTTTCGGAAATTCAAGTAAATAGAATTAAACTTCAAAAGGAAAAACCTATTTATGTATACTTTAATCACTTATAGTCATTGTGTGATAATTTTTAGGTAACACGATATAATATCGCCGCAATAATATCGCGCGATAAAAACTCGAGCGACGAAATATCGAATTAGTGTTTTTGAATAGCTTGTAATGTCACTTGTAATGTAATGTACTATAACATACTATAATATTACAGAACTGTAAATGTTTTATTACAATAAAATAACTAATCTTCTATCTGGTGGTGCGCCTCGCCCTTAAAGGAAGAAGAAATACCTCGATCCCGCACAATGCATTGAAAATGTGATTAAGGATTTTGGAAACAGAACCGTCAATGAATATTTGCTTGGAATTGCTAATAACATTTCGTTTTAAAATTTTAATCAGTTAGTTTTTATTTTGTATGTTTTATAGTTTTTATTACGTTTAAATAATTCATTTTCAGCATGTATTTTATAACATGTAATTATCTATTTTTCATATAATTTTCTGTTCTTATCGATTATCTATCGTTTGTGATTATTTTTTATTAAAGAAATTCCTTTATCAGAACATCCGTTTTAAATGCCTCTGATGCCAATTGTGCACAACTATAGCATAATTCATATTTTTACAGAAGTTCATACTTTTAATTTTTTATTTTTTACGATCTAAAGGTATTTTGTCTGACGATATTTTTTATACGCGATATTATGTCGCGCGATATTTTTGAGAAGCGATATTTTGTCGGCGATATTATATCGTGCAATCTAATTTTTAAATGTATAAATTGGATATCTTTTATGCTTTTATCAATTTAAGATTTGCATAAAATAAGTATTTCTTAAATTTAATAAATACATTAATTAAAAAATTTTGAAGCTTTTTTTCAAAATTTGGGCACCTTTATAAGTTGGGCACTAAAATTCCGCCCGTAGTTGCCCAACTTTTAAAGGTTTCAGTGTATAAGTTTGAGTTTACTGAATCCAGGAGTTTCAGTCACTTCCTGTAGGTCATCTGAATTGAAAAAGGTTATCGGCTACCTTCCGTAGTTTATCTGAATTGGAAATAGTCACCGGTTACTTCCCGTAGGTTACATGAATTAAAAATGGTCACCGATTACTTTCCGTAAGTCACTTGAATCTAAAGTGGCCATCGGTTGCCTTCTGTAGATCATCTGATATGGAAATGGCCATCAGTTATTTCCGTGGGTCATCTGAGTTAAAAATGATCATCGGCTACTTTTCATAGGTCATCTGAATTCAAAGTAGTCATCGATTACTTCCCTTAGGACATCTAAATCCAAACTGCTTATCGATTACTTCCCGTAGGTCACATGAATTAAAAATGGTCACCGATTACTTTCCGTAAGTCACTTGAATCTAAAGTGGCCATCGGTTGCCTTCTGTAGATCATCTGATATGGAAATGGCCATCAGTTATTTCCGTGGGTCATCTGAGTTAAAAATGATCATCGGCTACTTTTCATAGGTCATCTGAATTCAAAGTAGTCATCGATTACTTCCCTTAGGACATCTAAATCCAAACTGCTTATCGATTACTTCCCGTAGGTCACATGAATCTAAAATGGCCATTGGTTGCTCTCCGTAGGTCATCTGAATCAAAAATGGTCATCGATTATTTTCCGTAGGCCATCTGAGCTTAAAATGGCCATTGGTTTCCTTCCGTAAATCATCTGATATGGAAATGGCCACTGACCACTTCCCGTAAGTCATCTGAATCCAAAGTGGTCATCGATTATTTCCTGTAGGCCATCTGAGTTGAAAATGGCTATCGGATACTTCCGTAGGTTAATTGAAGTAAAATTGACCATCGGCTGACGTCCGTTGGTCAATTGAGTTTGAAATAGTCATCACTTACATTCTGTGATTAATTGTGTGTTAAAGAATTGGGGTGCACTCGCTTTATAGCTGTAACGATTCAATATATTAGAATCATATCGTATGTTATCAGTACAAAAGGATTTGCAAAGTGAAAATGAAAAGTGGAAAGTGATGAAGGATTTGGGCCACCATAAATATTAAACTCAGTTTATATTGTGTCGTTGCTAATAACAAAGGGAATTGAGCGACGCTTAGAGTGACTCTTAAATCAGGCTCACGAGCCAAGAACTGTTGCGTGAGTGATGCTTTGGTTCGGAGCGGGAGCTTTTATTGTTATGTTATCAGCGATGCGTACCCTCGTAAATAGCATCCAACTGTTGCATGGCCGCAGAAAAAGCTGTTTGTACTCTAATTTAGGATTTGGGGGAACTTGTTAGGAGCGCTTAACGAGAAGCACTACAGCAACTAAGCCACGGCACAAGGATGACAAACTTGGGAATAATCCAAAGCTATTTTACCCAAATAATACATATATTGTTGAACTCGTCTCGAAGTGTGAAAGTTGATACCAATCCCGAGATCATCAAGGTCAAATAACAAAACTCGGCTATCTGTAGACATAGACAAATGGTCTCAGCATCTTTCGATTCAACTTGATGAGACGATTTCAACTGTACTATGTACATCATTATAGGTAAAAGCACTCATGATATATTCAAGCAAAACTAGCCTGTAATCTACAAATGTTCCAAAAATGTGTTCCCTAGAGAAGGTACATTTTCTGAGCAGGGAAAACAGCGAAATCTGAACTTGATCTAATCGGAATAAACATGAAATTCCAGACCAATCAAGAAAAGATGACGTAAAGCTTCTGAACAATAGCGATTAACATATATTAGCGTAATATAAAATATTGGTTTTAGTTAACTAACTCAGCATAATCTAACATTGTAACAGGCCACTACTATTTAGTTAGGTCTCGCTCACTTAACGAAACAAATTCTATTTTCATTATTTGACCTTGAATGACCTTGAAAACGGTTTTGCACTTTTATCAAATTCATTAAGCTTTAAATTTAATTTATGGAGATATAATTGCAAAAACCGTTTTCAAGGTCATTAAAGGTCAAATAATGAAAATAGATTATTTGTAGAGATTTGTTTCGTTAAGTGAGCGAGCGACCTAACTAAATAGTAGCGGCCTGTTACAATGTTAGATTATGCTGAGTAAGTTAACTAAAACCAATATTTTATATTACGCTAATATGTATACGCTCAATTCCCCTTTTTATTAGCAACGAAACAGCATAAACTGAGTTTAATATTGGCTTTGTCAACTTCATAAATTTATGTTTTAACCTTATTTCTTCAAACAGCGGACAGGCCAAAAGCAAATCCTTGATTTTGATCTCACGGAATAGTTATATTTCAATTTTCTCTTTGTTGTATAACTTCAGTTATAGATTATGAATACTTGTGACTTCTTAGGCTAAATTTTAGCGGGACTTTCTAGAAATAGAAATTTAAATCTATGAAAACACTGCCAATATGTTCTGAATTAAGGCACATCTAATACCTAGGGTTACATTTAGATTTATTATATCAAATTCAAAGTAGTTAAGATATCAACACAGAAATTTAAATGCATATTATACAGATATTAAAAATTATTTTGTCAAATTGAATGGGGCAAAGACATCTGCGTAGCCTATCGCGCGCGATTTTAACCTTTAAGTATTCATTATAGTTTGTGCAAATTTTTGACTAACAGAAAATTTGGCATATAAGCTTGAAACCGACCAAATTTTTTGGTTGAACTTTTCGTTTGACATATTCTTTCAGACATTACACCCAATATCACTCAATAAGTCACACCTGTGGCACATTTGGCGATAACTAAATTTTAACAAAATCTTGTTTTGCGAATGAGCACATGACTGTACACCTCTATGACAAGGCACTGTCGCTAAATCTGGTCAAAGCAGAATATCATTGAAATTGTGGTGTTTGTGAATAAATGATCTTTTAATCAAACACTCATTTAGATGCGTATCACCAGTAATAGTTTGCTCAGAAATGTGAAGTTCGCTCACATTTCCAGACTGATCAATAGCTCGATCAATTGGTTTTCTGCCACTATCAAATATTCAATATTCCCTCTTCCATTAAAACGGTTTATAATTGTTAGTATTGCCTGTGAGTGCCTTCGGCCATAAAATGCCAACAGATGATCTTTTTGCTACGCGATTACCCAATCCTTCATTGATTTTATAGAATTGCACAATTTTTTAGCATGAGCCTCATTTTCTTTTCGACTCATGAGTAAAATAATGCAAACATTAATGAAATAAGTTTAGAACTCGAAAATAATGTCTAAGACAAATTCCAAAAGTTTCAACATTGAAATAGCTGCCTCGTGAAAGTGCCGAACAGTACAAAAAATGTAATCCTAGGAATTAAATGTGCCTTATTTATTAGTCATTTAGTGACAACAATAGCTATTTCTAGAAACATTTCATAAGTAACTGGCGCACCATATAAAACAGTGAAGAAATTCCAACAGTCAACTTGCCAAACTCGGACAAAAGTGAGCTATCAAAGTAGTTTCAACTTTACATTCAACTCAAACATTATAAACTTTGTATAAGTTTTCATTTTATAAACAAAGTTCGCAGTTTGCGTAAAATCTGTGTCCAGTTCACTTATCGAACATAAGGCAGATAAAATTAGGTAAGCCTCAGCACTTTTAACTTGTACCTAAAGAACGATTTTTAGCACGAATTGTGATTCAATATGATTTTGCATTTAAATCAAAATAGATTAGTGTAAATTCATGTTTAAAGCAAGTCTAATACTTATGTTATAAATACTTTTATTTTTGATGTTTTTATATGAACAATGAATAGGAATACAGAAAAATCCTTTTATAGTTTGCAAAATATTTCTGAAAATATACATTGAACATAATAGAATCAAAATAGAATCAAAGTGTTCTTTAACTAATATTCCAGTTTTATACACGAGCTACAGAAAGATTTTCAAAGTGATCACTCGTTCTTTTTAGAATAATCCAATGGACTTTTGTCATATCTTTAGTAATAATATCGCCCCAATTGTTGATCAGAATTTTGGTTAAGTTTTCATTAAACTTAACTTGAGCCGAAATCGATTGAAGAAAAACATGATAGGAATAAAATAAAAAAATTAAACAGAAAAGTATTAGCAATGAGTAAAAATTTAAGATAATTAATGAATCTATACATAAGGATAGATAGAGTATGAAGAATGCAATTATATCTATTTTAATGAAATACTTAATATAATACACATTTTTATTAATATTATTCTTAATATGGATGAAATCGAGAACTGTTCGATGAGTTGAATCAATAACATTAACAGTTGGCATTCCTATTCGTCTCTTAAGTTGTTTATTAAACAACTTTAATATCGATAAATATTTTCTATAAATGTCATAATGAATTAACTGTAGAGTTATTTTCCAGCCAAAATTAAAGGTACAGTTGAATATCAGACTTAAGTCATTGGTTTGTAAAATCTTTTTATATTTCAAGTGTTCGATCAGTCCTTCGAATACTTTCTTCACATGATGGTAATTATCGCGAAACAGAAACGCAAGAACTGTTGCACTTATCATAACAATTATCGCTAATATTGTTGAATATGATGTTGAATATTCATAGGGTTCAGTTCTGAATAAATAATTGGTATAACTGTGGAGCTTTATTCTCAAGCTTGATAGCATCGAAGATTTTATCTTAATATAGGTGTAAGACACGAGGCTTGATATCGCTGTAAAGTAAAGTAGAACTTTAATTAGAGTTAAGCTAATAGCGTCTTCGATTCTGATGATTAATATGACTTTGATAGTCATAAAACATATGGAAAATAATGTTAATATGGAGAAAATCCAATTAATTATTCGTTTATCAGAGTTTTTTAGACCATATATTAGTAATAAGTTGTCTAACATGGTCATAGAATTAATCTCAGGTAGATTTCAAATCTGCAATTAAAATAAAGCAATTATAGTTATTTAACAGTTTAAAATGTTTGATGAGCTCAATCTACTCTCTAAGGTAATTCTTATGAGCTTATCTATAAATGAATTTTAGCATAAGTATATGTATTATTATAGAGAAAATTTCCGGTTTGAGAAATTTCAAGAATTTGTCATAAGACATAATCCACATAATCCATAATAGCTTAAACATTTTCAGCCAAATCGCTCAAATGTAAAACAATGTTCTCTTTAAGCTTTTGAAACATCGAAACTCAATCAATGTGAAAAATTATTGCACACAAAATGAAAAATCTATTTAACTAGTCTCTTATAGGTATTCGAATTTGAAAGAATGCGCAGAATCTGTTCGGTGTGTGGCTATTAAGCTTCTGTTAACGATATTGATTATTTACAAGTCAATTATTTCTTATACATCAATCCTGGTATGCATAAAACGTAGTCATTTATTTTTGCATTTGTTTACTTGATCATCTTCAACAACCTCAATGGTCGAAAGTTGTTACAAAAAACTTAATTCTAGTTATATGTACATGAAAGCATTGTACGTGTGTCTAAAGGTCTTTAAGAGTAAAATTTGATATCTAGGTTTACTCGTCAGTCTTAAAATTTCAAGAAGTTGATATCAATGTTATTAAATGCTAGGCGATCACTAGGAGACCAACTGGGAACGTATTTCAAAACCGTTTTGCCTCATTCATATTGATAAAATTAATCATGAATAATAATGTGAACTACTAAGAACTTGATTTCGAACTTTATATTATTGAGAAGCTTCGATGGAAGATACAGAGAGCAAAAGGAGTACTTAGTTATGGACAGATTACTTGTATTGTTAGTGTCTAATCCTCAAAAATAATCCGGTCAAGCACAATCTTGTCAAATTACAACAAATAAGATGAATGTCAATATTGCAATTTTGAAAGTGAGCTTATTAATGAGTGCAGATAGTTGGAATATAGATTTGCTATCTCGTCTAGATGAAAATCAAGCAGACAGTTTCATAGCAAACGCCCAACACATGGGTAATGATTAAGTATAATCATAGGACTCATTTTTAGGGCAGTAAACTGGATATTTAAAACGGATTGAATTGGGTTGGTTATGGGAAAAAAATGACGGATTGAGCTCGATCATTGAACTTCCATGTCGAAACGAACAAATGCTCAAAGGGCTAGTATTATTGTGGTTTCAATAAAAAGATGAATTTTTATTCCATTTTAAAGGCTAGAGCTTACAATACATTAATATATAGAATGATACTTATAATCAAGATAAGTCACTACTAAGGGTAGCTTTTTTAACAAGAATGTAATAAATTATGCAAAAAATTAAGTTAAAATATGTTCCAATCAATATGGCTGCTAATGAAATTACGCTTGATTATTTGAAATCACCAGAATTCTTGACGAAAATTCATAAAAATTCTTCATTCATTAACACTTGAAACTAGTTATCAATGTCTTTCAAGATTGAAAATGAAATTGGTAACGCGCTTGCAAATAATTGTTTGTCAATGACAGAAAAGCTTGCATCTCATATTCGATAATACTGAGAGGTGTTAATGCTGAAAATTATCATTTCTACATCAAGCTGTACGGATTCTGGTCTATTGTTAAAATGTCGATCAGTACAGGCTAAGACGGGTGAGTTACTAATTTTTCAAATCTGCTGACCCTTATAGTGAAATATAGTGAAATGAATTTCTGAAAAACAATCATAGTGCATTTCTGACTTCATTTACTCAGCCATTAACAAAGCTTAACACAAAAATATGTGCGGTATCGAAGAGAAAGGTTTTTGATCTCAAGATTGTCACGAATCGCCATTAGTCATTTAATAATGGTGTATAAAATTTCATTCTAATCACTCAAATGTGAAGAATTACGTTCTTTAAACTTTTAAAGCATCAAAACTCGTATAAAAAATTATTTCAAAATGAAAACTTTAACTAGCTTTATACAAGTATTCAAATTTGAAACAATGCAAAGAATCTAATGTATAGCTATTAAATTTGGGTTAAGGATGTTGATTATTTTAAAGTCAATTATTTCTTATACATCAGTCCTGGCATACATAATATGGTGAGTCATTTGTATTCTCATTCGTTCACCTCATCATCTTCAACGACCTCAATGAATAAAAGTTTGTTTTCAAAAAACTTAATTCAACTAGATATGTATATGAAATTATTGTTAGATGTGTTAACAGGTTTTCTTTAGAAGGTGAAATTTGATATACTACCTACATTTGTTCGTCAGAGCTTTAAAAGTTCAGGGAATTAATATCAACGTAGTTGAATATTAGGCGTTCACTAGGAAACCAACCGGAAACATATTTCAAAGCCCATTTGCCCCATTCATATTGTCAAAAATTATGAATAATAATGTGAACAATTAAGAACCTGGTTTCTAACATTTTATCACTTAGAAGCATCGACAAAAATTACAGATATTAATAGGAGTGTTTAGCTATGGATGTATTACTTGTATTGTCAGTCAATGTTTAATCGTCAAAAATAATCTGGTTAAACACAATCTTGTTAAACTACTAAAAAGATGAAATGAATGTCAATATTGCAATTTTGAAATTTTGAAATTTTGAAAGTGAACTTATTAGTGAGCGCACATAGAGTTGGAATATAGATTTGCTATCTCGTTTAAATGCAAATCAAGCAGACAACTTCATATCAAACACCTAATACATTAGTAACGATTAAGCATAATTATAGGATTCGTTTTTGGAACAGTAAACCAGATGTCTATAACGAGTAGAATTGAATTGATTTTGGGAATAAAAATGACGGTTTGGGCTCGATCATTGAATTTCTCTGTCGAAATAATCAATGTTTTCATTCACTCATTCATTCATTTTCGTACTACTAACTCCCTTTCAGAAGGCTCACTTGAGCCCTGTTGCAGAGTGAGTTTATCGCCGAAGTCGGTCGGCCGGAGCATATGCATTAGGCCAGAGGCAGATATAACCAATAACATAAAGCTAGCACATCACCGTCAAAGAAGTATAGCGACCACGAGATTCGAAACTGGGACCTCCACCTCAATGTCCGACTCATTGGCCACTACACCCCAGTGACCTTCTATGACCAATGTTTAAAGAGCTAATATTCTGGCTTCAACAGAAAAGATGACTTTTCATTCCATTTTAAAGACTAGGGCTTATAACACACCAATATGTAGAGCGATATCTGCATTTAAGATAATTCATTACCAAGAATCATATACTATGCATAAAACTTAAGCGAAAATACATTTTATTAAAGATGACTTTTTGTGAAGTTATGCTTGATTATTTTAAGTCAGTATAATTCTTGGTAAAATATCGTAGAAATTCTTTATTCATTAATACTTCAAACTAGTTATCAATGTTTTTCAAGATTGATGAAAACTGAAAATATTTGTTCATCTGAATAATAACTTTTTGCATCTTATGTCTAACAATTCTATACAAGTTTCTAGTAGTAGCAAGAAATGTCATTTACAAGTTGTGCGGGTTTGGGCGTGTTGATCAGAAGTCGAGTAGCACGTGCTAAGCAGGTCGAGTCAGAATCTTCAGACTTGTAGACACTTGTAGTGAAACCTGGATTTCCAGTAAAAGTAATCATAGTGCTTTCCTAGCTTTATCTATAAATAAATTTTAGTATAAATATATGCATTATTAAAGAGAATAAATGTTGTTTCAGAATTGTCAGTAATTGGTCATAAGCCATATTCTACATGATCAATTATGGTTTAAACTTTATCAACCGAATCGCTCAAATGCAAAGCAACGTGTCTTTACGCCTTTGAAGCATCAAAACTCCAGCATACAGTGAAAAATTATTGCAAGATGAAAGGTCTATTCAACTAGCTTCATAGGTATTCAGAATAGAAAGAATGCTCAGAATATGTCTTATGATCAGCTATTAAGTTTCTGTTAACGACGATGACTATTTTCAAGTCAACTATCTTTATACATCAATGCTGGTATAAACAAAATGGCGGGTCATTTGCTTTTGCATTTATTCATCTCGTCGTTTTCAATAAACTCAATGAACAAAAGTTCGTTATTAAAAATAACTTAATTCAAGTTATATTTATATGGAAGTATCCTTTGGTGTGTTAAAAGGCTTTCTTACAAAAGCAAAACTTGATATCTTATTTAAGTTTATTTGTCAGAGTCATAAGAGTTCAGGAAATTAAATATCGATATTGTTGAATATTGAGCGTTCACTAGGAAACCAGCTGCAAACGTATTTCAAAACTTTTTTGTCTCGTTTACATTGAAAAAAATTGAGTAATAATGTGAACGATTAGGAAACTGGTTTGAACCTGTTATAACTAAGAAGAATCGATAAGCAATATAGACAACAAACACGATCTCGACCCAAGTTCAACTTGAAATACAAATTTTATTTGCACCAAGTCTAACTTGAGTCGAGATTGAGCTTAAGACAAAACTAAGAACATGGCTCACTATAAGACAAGTTGTATCGCCACGGAGGTGATTCAAAAAGTTCGTCGTAATCATATGGAACCATACAAACTTTTATTTATTACTTTTCAATATAATCCCTTCTGATCTTAACATATCTAGTCCTTAATCTGTTGAGATTAGAGTGGATTGTACTGAAGAACAATACAAAATGAATTTGATTGTATCCCTATATATCCACATACGAATATTTTTGAATCACCTCTGTAAGCTTGAATTCTCAGAAATAACCTGCCTATCCAAGGACAATTTTTTGTAAAATTACTCACAAAAGATAGAATGAATAAATTCAACGTTGAAATTCATAAGTTACTTATCAGCAATTGCTTATCAGATAAAGATTAGAGATAAACATTCACTATCTCATTTATCTAGAAGTCAGCCAGACAGTTTCATAGAGAACGCTTGAAATCTTAACAATAATTAGGCATAATCACAGGATTTATTTTTAGGGCAGTATCTATAATGGATAAAATTAAACGATAGGTTAGGCTCAAACATTGAACACTGCCTTCGGAACGAACAAACGTTCAAAGGACTAGTACTAGTCTAACTTTAATGGAAAGATGACTATTTATTCTATTTTAAAGGCGAGGGCTTATAATACACTAATATATAGTGATACTTATAATCAAGGCAATTCATGATGAGTGATAAATGTACTTTAGTATAAAATACACCACTCTTCGTGATTCATTTTTAGTAACACTATGAATGAAATTTAAGAGGAAATATATTCCGTTTAAGATGACAGTTGATGAAATTACGCTCTATTATTTGAAATCAGTATAAATCTTGATAGAATCAAAGAAAACTCCCCACATTCTAACACTTCAAACTAATTGCCAATGTTTTCAAGATTAAAAATGAAAATGATGCTGCATTTGAAATACTTGCTTGTGAATGACAAAAATTGCATCACATACTCGACAAATTTGTGATTACTTTTAATTACGGAGAAATATCATTAGCAAGTTTTGCGGCTTCAGACTTACTGATCAGAAATCGAGAACAGGTTGGGCGGGCTGAGTCGTGGGTCTTTCTATCTTGCAGGCCATTATAGTCAAATCTAGATTCTCGGAAAAGTAATCATCTTACTTTTCTGAATTTATAACCTTGCAAATTTACTTTCAAAATAGTTATTTTGATCTATTCAATCTTGTAGGCATTCAACCTCATTAAAAATTTAGTAGGTTACCAAATTTTTCAAAATTCTAAATTGAAATTTAAACCTCAGCCTTTACTTCAATATTTGCTTCATCAGATCGGCGTATAATTTCATGTTTTGAGTCTCTCTCAAACTTAAAACAGTTGTTACAGTTCTAGTTATCAACTAATCTAAAAGTAATATTGATTTAGACTATTAATGAATATGGAATATAGTTTTGTTCGAAGAATGCAAAAAGTAATAGAAGGAATGCTCGACTTATTGAACAACACGGACAAAACCCGAGAATGAACTTTGCATACGGTTTGATTCGTTATATTGAATTTTTACTCGATCAAAGTAAATGAGAAAATCCTTGAGTTTTCTTATATCCATATTCGAGGATAAATGAGAGTAATTAGACTTCAATCGCATCAGTTGCTAAGGATTTGTGCAATTACATAAGAAAAATGTGGCAAATAGAAATGACTTAAAATGAAACAAATATATCACTTGATTAGCTATTTCTAGGCTTCAAGCATTGTGTGAGGTAAATCCTGAGAAATCTTGCGCTAAAGATGATCAGTTTCTTAGGAAAACTGTAAATTAAATTAAAGATTAAGTGTAAATTTCTTCTAATCAAAACAGATATTAATAGTTATTTAGTTCGAGCTATGTAGGAATTACAGGAATCGAATAATCTTTGTTAATGCTCTTATCTTAAAACTGATAACTTATTGAGTTGCTTTCGTATAGAGATGAGAATCTGAATCCCAGTCCCATCTTTTATGGGAATGGGATGGGAGTGGAATAGGTTTTTAATTAGACGGAAGCTGAGTGGGATTTCTAAAGTTCTAAACATTCTTTATCCAAGGTAACAAAATTTATTTACAGATATTTTCTTTCATTTGACATCTGAAAAATAATAATTATAGATAAGTAATAATAATAGTATACAGATGAGATGGTAGTGGAAGTGGGAATGGGATGGGAAACATATTTAAGCTTTGGACAGGATTGGGATGGGAATGAAATCATAAATCTTGAGAATTCTCTTCTCTACTTTCGTACTCTCAGGTTTTATATTAAAGCGATCAGAATCTAAATTGTTGCACTAATAGAAAGTTATGACAGAATCGAAGCATTCATCTAACTTCGTGTAGAATGACAGATATCAGAAATTGAATCACCTTGAGTGATTTTATGCTCTTACTCTTGCAATGACTAAACCGTGATATTGGGTACGAAGGAGAAAGCAAAGTCGTTATACAGAATATTTTATACACTAAATAATATATAGAAATGTGGCTGACTAACTTGGAGTAAACTTTAAGCGTATAAACGATTAAACAAAGTTTAAGTTTAAAATTGAATCCATTTCACAAGAGACAGTGTTGTTATAAACGAATAAGTTCTCAGTCTTCGAGTCAAAGCTAATTCCGAACGCTTAAACACTTACAGTTTCTACCTTGCTTCCAAATTGTAAATTCTTGATATGTGATAAAATGTGTAACAGATGAAAAATATCAAAATTGAAATACGAGCATTAAAATGCAAATATTTCGATAAATATAGATATTGTAGTCACATATTGGATATTTCAGTTGCAAGATTAACCTTAAAAGTTTGGACATTTCATTCAAGCGTTAAGTTTTAAACATGATATGAAGTTTTATTTCGAAGTAAGACTTCAAGAAACTAAATATATTACGCATAAAGCTATTTCTAATACAGAAATACGAGTTCTTATTATAAACTTGAATCTTTTGAATTAAACGAAGAAATTCCACGAAATGAATGGGAAGGCTTCTTCGATTGTTTATCTGAGTTTGTAACAATGCGTAGGACATTACAAGGTCGCTTAACTAATGAGCAGTCTAATTTTTATAGCCATCTGCTTCCTTATAATTTTGATAAATTCTTAAACTAAATATTTATCTACCCACATCATATACAGCAAGATTAGATTGCTATATGTTCAAAAATAGCACTTGTCTATAGATAAAAGTGGTTATAACTTTTCAACTAAAAACATATTGAATTACCTATTAAACAAAAAATTCTGATTGGGTCCGACTACACTACCCAGGTTTTAAGACGTTTTCGAGTAAATAACATATAGTTTTCTAGGAATTGTGCAAGTTCTGTGAAAGTATGAGGTTGCCTCACCATTAATGGGTTGGCATCGACGAACAATTAGTGGTAACTCCAACGGTAAATGAAAACAATTCTATCACCCGATTATCTGTTTTGAACCATTACCGGTCTTCAAGCGTTGTGTAAGGTAAATCTTGAGGCATCTCATGCTAAAGATGATCAATTTCTTAGGAGGTCTTAACATCAAATAAAACTCTCTTTTAATCATAACAGATATCAATAGTCATTTAGCTCAGGCTATGAAGAAATTACAGGTGAATATCGAATAATCTTTGTTCAATGTTTTCATCTTTAAATTGATCATTCGTTGAGTTACGTTCGCACTGTCTGGTTTTGCATCACAATCATCAGCATCTGAATCGTAATAACTGAAAGTTTAGACAGAATCGAAGTATTCGTCTAGTTCATATAGAATAACAGATATTAGAAATTGGATGACTGAGCAATTTTCATCATCTTGAACTATTTCAAGGACTGTAAATTGCGATACTAATTAAGAAAGAGAATTTAGTCATTATAGAGAATGTTCTATATGCTCAACAATATATAACTATATAATTAAATAACATAATTATGGTTGATTAACTTGAAGCTAGCTTCAAGCTCATAAATGATTCGAAAAATTCAATTTATAGCGTGAAAGATAGTGTGACCTTATGAGTAGGTTCTCAGAGTTCAAATGCAAGCAGTTGGATTTTGAAATGATTTTTTCTAGGTATTATTCATAACTATTTTCTGACATATGGAAAAGATTGTTATCGTAAACTTGAATCTTTGTCAAATAAAGTTCCGCGAACTAAACGGGAAAGTTACTTCAATTAATTTGTTCTTGCAGTTCAATGATTTCGAATTTAGATCCAAATGGTTTCTCGTTAATCCACATTTAAAATAAACCTCACAGCCGCATCGTAAATACTTTTATTCTCTCATGAGTTTCATATGATCAATAAATAAGAATAAAGAAAACGCTCCGACGATGCGCAAAACATTTCTGAAAAATACACACTTAACAGAATTAGAGTCGAAGTATTGTTTAAATAAAGTCCAATTTTATACTTGAATTACAGAAAGATTTTCAAACTGATCACTCGTTCGTTTTAGAACAACCCAACGAACATTCATCATATCATTAGTAACAATATCGCCCAAATTATTGATTAGAATTTTTGTTAAGTTATCGTTAAACTTAGCTTTATCTGAAATCATTTGAAGTGAGACAATAAGAATAAGACACAACAATAACCCTTCGTCACAACTGTGGGGTAAAATGTTCCCAAGTTTGACATTAAAAATCTCTCTAAAATCAACAGAATGTCGTTATTTTTTGAAAATTTAGCAATTCTCTAGCGATATATTCAACTTTGAATGTCGAATTTCTGACTAATTTGGACTTATAACTTTATTTCTAGAATATTATTTTCAGGCAACATGTCTAAGGACATAATTCCCGTAATATCGCAGTGCTCCGTGTTTACTATATGTATCGCAGCGCTGTAATGTCGCAACTAGCAACTTGAATCGCTGATGATGCTGTAACAGATAATAACTAGAAATGAATTAATTAGTAAATTAAAACTTCAAAAGCAAGGGCTAACCTTGATTCTGATAGCATTTGGACTAAAATAAACCGGATATAAAGCGTGAAAAGCGTGGCTAACATTTTACCCCACAGTTAATTTAACCTTTTCGGAAGTTAAGTTGTTACGAAGGGTTAAGCAGAAAGTGTTAGCAATGCATACAAATTCACAACAATCAACAGATCTATACATAAGGATAGAGTATGAAAAATATATTCATGTCTGTTTTGATGAAGTACTTAATAAATACATATACTCACTGATTTTTGACATGAATGAAATCAAGAACTATTTGATGAGTTGAATCAGTCACATAAACAGTTGGTATTCTCATCCTCATATTTAGTTGTTTATTAAAAATTTGTTAAATATTTAATATCGATAAATATTGTTTATAAATGTTGTAGAATTATTCTTCAGCCATGATTGGAAGTACAAATGAGCATTAGACTTAGGTTAGTATCGATTTATAAAGTCCTTTTACATCTCCGTTTAATCGATTGTTCGAATACTTTCTTCACATGATGGTAATCATTACGAAACAAAATGTACCAACTACTACACCTATCATAATAATTACTGCTAATATTGTTAAAGGTATTATTGAATATTCATGGGACTCATTTCTGAATTAAGAATCACTATAACTGCATGTTATATTCTCAAGCGTGATAGCTTTGAAGATTCTGCTTTAAGACGCTTGATATCACACCTCAACAAAGTATAACTCAAATTAGAGTTAAGTTGATAGCGTTCTCGACTCTGATGATTAGAATGGCTATCATAAAACATATGGATGGCAAAGTTAATATGTTGAAATTTGTGTTTATTAAGCAGATCAAGATATCATGAGCTCAATCTGCGCCCTAACTGAACAGATATTCACTTGTCTATGAACAAATATATCCATCATTAAAGAGAAAAGTTTCCGGTTTACAATTATCAGGAATTTGCCAAAATTCATATGCTACAAAATCAATGATGGTTTAAACATTATCAATCAAACCATTCAAATGTAAACAAGTGCGTTCTTTAAACCTTTAAAAATCAAAACTCAACCAGACTGAAAGATTCTGTTTAACTAGTTTTGTGCAGGTACTCAGATTTGGAAGTGTGTAGAATCTGTTTAATTCGTAGATAATAGTTTCTGTTTGCAATATTAGTCATTTCAAGTCAATTTGAAAATCAATCCTGGTATATACAACCTAATAGCACGGTGTAATAGCTCTCAATTTCTTGCATTTACTCAGTTCGAAATCTACAACAAAACAACAAAGCTCTCTATCAAAACAAATCAATTCAAGTTACATGTATATAGAAGTATGATTATGTGTGTTAAAAGCTCTTAAGAGTCAAATTTGATATCTTGTTTAGATTTACTCACTGCTTTTTAATAAAAGTGTAATTGATATCAATATTGTTGAATATTGGGCGTTGGCTAACAAACTAAATGAAATGCATTTGAAAGCCTTTTATACTTGTTACATTTATAAAAATTATGAATAATAATTTCCGCAATTAAGAATTTGATTTCGAACTTTAATCACTAAGAATCATCGACAAGAAATGTAAAAATGTAAAAGGTGTTTAATTATTGCCAATCACTTGTATTGTTAGTCAGTGTTCAATTTCACAACCTGCTTAATCTTTAATCTAATATTTAAACACAATTTTAACAACATCCCATGAGAGATAAAGGGAATAAAATTCGACATTAGGACTTATAAAGTTAGCTTATCAATCAATGCATAGTTGTTGGAATATAATTGTGCTATCTGATTTAACAGGAAATCAGACAGATAGTTTGATTACGAGTGCCTGATAAATTAGAAATGATCAAGTGTAATTGTATGAGTTATTTTGAGCATCAAACTAGGTACTTAGCACAGTTCGAATTTAGTTAGGTTTGGGGACAAAAGTGAAGTGCTCAGCTACTCAAACCTCAAGCATCACTATCAGAACGAGCAAGAACTCAAATTGCTTGTACTGACCCAATTTCAAAAGGAAAGCTGACTACTCAAAGGGTTAAAACTCTTGATTAAACAATATTAGATAGTAAGAAATTTATGATCAAGAGAACTCGTAATAAATTTTTAGCTTAATAATTATCATTCTTGTTGATTTTGTGATTGATTCTCAACAAAAATCGAATACTATGAACGAAATTCAATGGAAAATATGTTTGATTTGAGATAACTATCGATGAAACTATTCATCATTTCAATTCAGTATAATTCGTTACAAAATACCAAAAGTTCTTTATTCGTCAACGGTTTTCGAGATATCAGTTTTCAAGATTGAAGATGAAGGTAATATAACACTTGAAATTAATTGTTCAGGTGAATGATGAAAATATTTGCGTCTCAAACTCAATAACTTGATGAGAGCTTTAATACTGGAATAAACTTTATCTACGATTGTACGGATTCGAAAGTGTTGATCAGAAGTCGAGCAGCACAATCTGGGCAAGCTGTCACTGATTTTTCATAGCTAAAAACACTTACAGTGAAATGTGGACTTTCACAAAAGTAGTCAATACATTTCTGACTATATTGTAATTTTTAGTTGACATTCAGTCTTATTTCTACAATGATAGTTTTATTAAAAAAAATCTTGAGAGATTGAACCTCATCGAAAGTTTGGTAAGGTATCTAATTGAAATTTAGACTGTTCAGTTTGTTAAACTTTAACGTTTGCCTCGTCAAATCATAAAATTTCAGATTTTCAACTCAGCTCATTTCATATTCTCTAACATGACTATAATGTGACATTGAGTATTAAAGAGAAAGCAAAGCTATTATGCATAATATTCTATAAATTCTGTAAATATAAAACTGCATGACTTGAAACAAAACCAATCTTATAAATAATTCTGCAAAATTGAAGTTTAAAACTAGTTTATGTCGTTATAGACAATCTTACGATTAGATTCTCAGAATCTACAAATCAAAGCAAACTTCTGAGTTAATTGATGTTTTAGTAATTTCCCACTTACTACTAAACTATAAACTATAAACTCTTGTTCTCTGATAAAACATCTAAGAAATGGAAAACGTGTCAGAAGTGAAATAAAACTGACACAAAAGCGTGAATATCGCACAAACACAGATATTGTAAGTCATATGATTGATGTCACCAAATGAGTTATACAAAAGTTGAAGTGATCGTGAGTTTTAAACTTGATATGAAGCTTGACTTCGATGTAAGTTTTAAAATGTGAACCTATATATTGTTCTAAAGTATTTCCAACACAAAGGTTTTTCTCGTATACTAGAATTTTCGTCAAAGAAGCTGTACAAATTAAATGAGCTTTTTCATTTTTGTGACTAACTTTTATTCAAGATTTGTGAGAACGTGTAGAATCTAATGTCAACACGTAATGGGCAAAATTTGATCTTTAAAGTGATTCGTGTTTATAATTTTGGTTTGAAAATTCTTAAACTGAATATTCATTTGTCCAAGACATACAAGGTCAAATTACTCTGAGTTCAAAAATAGTTGAAATTTCCTTACTTAAAATATCCAATTACATATTAAGATCAATAGTTTCTCGGTTGGCTACATTAGCAGAGATTTAAGATACAAAATTTATATTCAAATTATGAATAACTCATTTTGAATATAACCATATGAATTATATTCATTTCACATAATCAGAACATGATTGAAGAATTCGGTATTTGAAGATCTGCTTAAGCATTTTGCGAGAAAACTCACAAAAATTGGTTTAAGTCAAAATAAAATTTAGCTCAAGTTGGTGAAATGCACCAACAACGGATGCAAGAAAATCGATAAATTCAAAAAAGTTCAAAAATTAAGTTAAACAGTTTGTAGGATGAGAATTGAAACAGTTCAAACAAATTTGGCTTAACATTAAAGTATTGAGTATTTAAACTTATTTTGCGAGGAGTCAACGTATGTCACAATAAATCCAATCTCGAAGACTGTATGGCGTTCTTGGGTATTATGTTTTCAAGAAAACATACTTCATCCACAAGTGTGGAAGTTTGTAGGAGTAGAGTGCTGTCTCACTATTAATATATTGGAACCAATGCAAACAATTAGTGGTAACTCTAATGTTAAGTGGAAACAACTCTATCACTTAACCATCTCTTTCGAGCTATTTCTAGTTTTCAAGCATCATGTAAGACAAATCTATTGGAAATCAAATGCGAAAGATTTGATCAGTTTCTCGTGAAAAGTCCTATCACCAAATGCAAATTTGTGTTAATCAAAACAGATATTAATACTTATTTAGTTTAGGCTATGAAGCAATTAGGTGTATATCGAATGACCTTTATTTAATGCTTCATCTTGAAATTAATCCATTTTCGATCTAGTTTCGCATTGTTTGATTCTGTACTAAAACGATCAGCGTTACGATCGTTGTGCTAACAGAAAGTTATGACAGAATTGATGTAT
Source organism: Archegozetes longisetosus (assembly GCA_018873245.2). NCBI lineage: Eukaryota > Metazoa > Arthropoda > Arachnida > Sarcoptiformes > Trhypochthoniidae > Archegozetes > Archegozetes longisetosus. Next base: position 99,221 of record JAEMBT020000072.1, read on the forward strand.
TCGCATAATTTCGCATAGAATAGCATTTGAATTATTAGAAATTGAATGACTTGAGCAATTTTCATAGTCAATTCTTGCGACAACTGTAAATCGCGACATCGATGATGATGAAGAAAGCAGTCCCACAGAATATTCTATATATTAATTAATATATATGTCGTGACTGAGATACAAAATGTAATATTTTACAAAGTAGTCACCTAGTTTGTAAATTAGTTAGCGTTAAAATTGACTCCTCTGTAAACTAGTCAACAAATTTATAAACTATTGATGATTATTTTGCAAGCTAGTTGACTAGATTACAAAGTGGTCAATATTGTCAATTAGTCATCACATTAGGGTTTGAGTTTATAATTTGAAGCAAACTTCAACCTTGTAGACGACTTAAAAAATTGGGTTCATAACATTAAAGATAGTAAGATAGTACTCTCGGAATTTTCAAATTAGAGTAAATTTTGGCAGAAGAGACTAATTACTTAACTCCAAATTCTTGGTACTTGAAAAGCACGTATTAATTAAAAAAGTATCAAAACTGAAACAACTAAAAGGAAAGGTATAAATATTTCAATTAATACAGATATTGAATATCATATAATTGGTATTTCAATTACAAAAATGAGTTTGAAAATGAAAACGTCATGACTTTTCAACTTAATATATGTGTGATTACGAAATAAGATTTTTATGCTGTTAACTATTTTCAATACTCTATTATAACACAAAATAGATTTTCATTGTTTGAAGTTTTGTCGGTTAAACAAAGAGGTTTGAAGAACTAACTGAGAAGTTCCTTCAATTATTCTGTTTGACGAGCTCCAAATCAATATTTGTGAGGATGCGTAGAATACCATAAGATGATGTCATGTAATGAGCGAAACCTAATGTTGTAAAGTTATTTGTTTGTAATTTTTGCTCGGAAATCAAACTAAATATTCGTTTACCCATGACATACAAGATAAAATTACTCTGAGTTTAAAAATAACAATTCAATGTTCAGTGAAATAGTTGTAACTTTCCAAATTCAAATATTCAATTAAACTTTAAGATAACAAATTTCTCATATGACTCGATTACATTACCAGAGATCAAAGGTACAAAATTCATATTGAAATATTCTATAACTCATACTGAGCTCAAATATATAAACTATATTCATATAGAATAATTTGAACAGCGGTAAAAATTCAGTAGTTTTAGAAAAACCTCCTGTACAATGTGACCGGAAGACTCATGTAGAATTGGTTTATTTAGGTCAAAATAAAATTAAGCCTTAAATAGATGAAATATACAAACATTGCATGTTTGAAAGTTAGTGAATTCAAAGAAGTAAGATAAACAACTTATAGAATGAGATTTTAAAGAAATAAAAAAATTTAGCTTAATATGAAAGTAGAGTATTTAAACTTTACGATGAGTCAATGTGTGTCACTCTAAGCCCACTCTCGGAGGTTGTACAGTGCGCTTACGGATTACGTTCTCAAGAAAACAGAGATTATCAAGAATTGTGGAAGATCTGCCGAAGTATGAACTAATTCATTATTAATAGTTTGTGACCGATTTACACAATTAGTGGTAATTTAATAGTAAAGGGAAACAATTATATCGCTTAATTATCTATTTGGAACAATTTTTGGTCTTCAAGAGTTATGTAAAGCAAATGTTATAAGAAATCTAATGCGAAAGACGATCAGTTTGTTAGCAATAGTCTTAGCACTAAATGCAAGTTTCTTACAATCAAAACAGATAATGATAGTTATTTAGTTCAGACTATGAAGAAATTTCAGATAAATATTGAATAATGTTTAATGCTTTCATGTAAAACTCGAAAGTTTGTTGAATTACTTTCTCATTCTCTGGTTGTGCGTTAAAATGACCAGTGTTTGAACCATTGTGCTAGTAGAAACTCACGACAGAATCCAAATACCCATCTAACCTCACATAGAATGACAGATGTTATAAATTGAATCACGTTGAGGATATTCTATATAACAAATAATCTGTATAAAGTTTTAGTTGACTAGCCTGAAAAAAAGTTCAAAGTTGTCCAAAAACTGAGTTCATATGATGAAGCATAGTGTGATCTAATGACTACAACTTGAGAATTTTCAAATCTCAGCAAGTGGGATTCTAAAACTAATATTGTGATTTAGTTCTAGCTAAGTAGTAATTACAAATGAATTTGTCGAATAATGTTCATTAAATATGCCTTGATCATAAAGTTGCTAACCTACTTTTGCATTCTCTTGTTCGTATTAAAATTACTGGAATTTGAATTCTTATGTTGATTGAATGTTATGATAGAATTCAACGATTCATTTAATCCAATATAGAATATAACAGACACTAGACTTGAGTCACTTTAAGCAATAGTTCTCCCTCTCTCTCTCTCTCTCTCTCTCTCTCTCTTAAACTCAATATTCACTTATTCATAAAATATAAGATCAAATCACTTTGTACTCAAAACATCACTTCTAAGTTTGGGTAATAATAGTTGTAATTTTCTCAGTTAAAATATCTAATTGCATATTACAACAACAAGTATTCTGATCAGACTTGACTATGTTGCCAGAGTTCTAACAGATTTCATATTCAAATCTACAACTTATGCTCAACTCAAATATGTTTTGTATGCATCTCAAATAATCTGAACATCAGTCAAAAAATTGGCAATTTTCTGAAAACACTATCTGACCAGAAACTCCTGCAAAATTAGTTTAGTCACAAAATAAATTTGCCTAATTAGTGAAATGTACTAACGTATGATGTTGGAAAATTCGAAAAGCTTCACAAAAGGTATAAACTTATAACGGTAAATGAAAAGTTCTCGGCCTAATACCTTTCCTTTTGTTTGTGAATGCTGATATTGTTAGTGAAAATAGAGCTGTCTAATGAAACCTCATACTAATAATAGATTCATTTCTTAGAATAAAATTATAAACTCTTATAGAATAGGTTTCAATACATAGGTCCAAGAGAAAGGGGAAAAGAAAAACTGTTCTCAGCTTACAAACGTTTATTGACAAAAAGTTGTGTAATTTATTTCAACTTTGAGTAAAACCAGCAATTCTGGCATACAATCATGGAGAGTTGCTTCAATTATTTCGATTACCTTTCAATCAAGACTTATGAGTGTGTACAGCATCTCAAAGTCAATAAGTGATGATCAGAATCTGATATTTTAAAGTGGTTGTTTCTTTGTAAGTTTGCTTTTGAAACTCTTAAACTATATATCCATTATCCAAAACATGGTCAAATTGCTGTGTTCAAAACAGCACTTTTGTCTTTAGGTAAAACTAATTGTTTTTCAAACATATATTACAACAACAACTAAAATGATTTCACTCAACTATGTTTCCAAAGCATTAGGATATCGGTTTTATATTCATAAAACCTAACTCATACTGAGCTCTAATATGTGAATTGTATTCATTTCAAATAATCGGAATATCAGTCAATAATCAGCAAAAATGCTGGAGATTTCTACTAAACTATTTGACCAGAAAACATGTGTAATATTACTTCATTTGGATCATGAGGGAAAATTGAGCTCAATCAAATTGGTGACATGTAATCAGAACAGATATTAGTAACTATTTGGTTCAAGCTATGAAGGAATTAAATCTGAATTGGAGTAATCTTTATTTAATGCTTTCATCTTAAAATCGTTGACTTGTCGACTCTTTCGCATTCTCTGGTTTTGTAGTAAAATGGTCAGAGTTTGAATTGTTTTGCTAATAAAAGTGATGATAGAATTGAAGCATTCGTCTTATTTCATATGGAATGACAGGTATTAGAAACTAAATCACTTTGAGCTCAAACTCTTTCAATGACTATAATCTGCGAAATTGATTATGAATGAGAAATGAGCTATTATGCAGAATATTCTAAATATCAAATTGTATATGAAATTTTAGTTGGCTAGCTTGAAGCAAATTCAAACTCATAAATTATTCGAAAAATTTGGTTTATAAGTTTAAAGATAGTGTGATAGCACTCTTAGAGATTTCAAATCTAAGTGATTTTGAAAGATTACTAAACTGTAAACTCTTTGTATCTGACAATCATCTATTAAATGAAAAAAGTATCAATTCTGAAAAATAACTAAAAAAGAATATGTGAATATTCTAATACAGACATTGAACATCATATAATTGACATTTCATTAACAAAAATGTGTTAAAAGTTGAAAAAGTAGTGTTTTAAACTCGATAAACGTTTGATTTGGAAATAAGAATTTATGAACGTCAATCAAATTTTGTTTAAAACTATTTTAATACTAAAGATTTTTATTGTAGAATTGAACTTGTATCAGTTACGCTAAGAAGCTCATCGAATTAAATAGGAAAGTTGCTTTACATATTTTGTTTGCCTCTATTATTTATGAGTACGCGCGTAATATTAAGATTATATTTAGTAATAAGCTAAATATGATCTTATGAATTTATTAGTTTGTTTATATTTGTTCACAACTTATTAAACTAGATATTCGTAGTTCAGAAATCTACAAGATCAAATTATTTTTGTTTAAAAGAAGCGCTTTTACGTTCAGGTAAAATAGTTGTAATTTTCTAAATTAAAATATTTAATTACATATTACAACGAGAATTATTTTGACTTGACTTGACCATGTTACCAGAGATTTGACATGCATTTTATACTCAATCTATTAATTCATGCTTGGATATATAAATTTTTACTAACATCAAATAATAAGAACATCTTTGATGAGCTCGGTAGTGTTTTAAGAATCTACTAAACAATTAGAATATTAATGAAAATTGGTTTATTTGGGTCAAAATAAAGTTTAGCTCAAATTAGTGAAATGTACTAACAAAGTAGGTTTGAAAATTGTTAAATTCAAAAAAGTTTCAACAAGTAAGATAAACAGCTTTTAGTATGAGATCTAAAAGAATTCGATTTATGTTAATATTTATGTATTGAACATTTCAATTTATTTTACCACAAGTCAGCGTTTGTCACGGTAAACCCACTCTCGAAGATTGTATGGTGTGCTTATGGATTATGTTTTAAACAAATTAGTATATAGTTTATCAAGAATTCTGGAAGAAGTTCTTTGGAAGTATTGGTTATTTCATTATTAATTTATTGCAACTAATACACTATTAGTGTTAAGACTAACTGTAAAGGGAAACAGTTCTATCGCTTGATTATCAATTTGAGCTAATTTTAATCTTCAAATGTTATATAAGGCAAATCTTATGAGAAATCTAATTTCAAAGATGATCAATTTCTTGGGAAAGTTCTTTAAGGTAAATTTCTTTTAATTAGATGAGATTTTAATAGTTATTTGGTTCAGGATATGAAGGAATTAAATTTGAACAGGAATAATTTTTATTTAATGCTTTCATCTTAAAATTGATGAGTTGTTGAATAACTTTCGCATTCTCTGATTATGTAGTAAGACGATCAGAATCGTTGTGCCAATAAAAAGAAATGACATAATTCAAGTATTCATCTAATTTTATATGGATAAAATTTAGCTCAATAAAATTGGTGAAATGTAACAACAAAAGATGTTAGAAAATTGCTAATTCAAAAAAAATGCAAAATATATCTGGGTGCCGGAAATTATTTTACTTTTTATGTTGCTAAACCAACATAGCAATGATACATAAATGAATTAAAAGACCACTGACCAAATAGTACATTAACAATCATTGAGAAAGACTAAAGTTTGAAGTCATTTAGAAATTATTATTCAATACAAAAACAAATCTTAACAAAAAATTATTGCCAAACAGCAAGACTTAAATTGATCATATACATCATTCTAAAGTATACCCTCCCCCAAATTGTATACATTGCTTACTTTGAGTCAAATACAGTAAATTAATTAACCAATGGTACAATTGAATCTCTATAGGACTATTCTTTAGAGCAGACTCATGCGGTATATCGATACCAAGCTTGGTATACAGATAGTACACGATGAGTAGAGCAAAAAAACATACTGGACGTATCCACCGCAAATCAAAGGTGGTGGAGTTACAGGCTTCCAAAAGTATGAGTAGGGTTATTTATTAAAATAGACTCTGGGACATATTGGCACCAAACCTGGTATTCAGATAGTACTCGGTGAGTAGAGCAAAAATTATAATAGACATATCCGCCTCAAATCAAATGGGGAAAAGTTACAGATTTTCCTCATTGAAGAGATAAGACTGATATGTCAAAAGCAGATTTAAATCCAAATACATAACTGAAGATAAAAAATAAAGCATTTTTAAAATCCAAATTAGGTTAAATTAAGTTAGATCAGGTTAGGTTGAGTTTCCTATCGCACGTTAATCAATAAAATTCAATACGTACAACATAAGAAGTACAACAAAAATATAATATTAAAGTATTGAGTATTTTAATTTATTTTGTCACGAGTCAATGTGTGTCACTCTAATCCTATTCTCGAAGATCATATGGTGTGCTTATGAACTGCGATTTTAAGAAAATAATATATTTTATCAATAATTCTGGAGAAATTCTGTGGAAGTTTGGGGTTATCTCATCGTCAATGGGTTTGATCCGGTACACACTATTAACGATAAATTTAATCAAGTCTATCTCCAGTATCTCCACTTATGCAGGTCTTTAAAATATAATTGAATAACCTTATCAAATAATAAAATTGTCAGCTGCAAATAATGACTAGCTTTGGAATTACTTGTGATTGTATAAATGATGTATATTTCGAAATTAGATCACTTTTTGATCCATGAATAACTTTCAGGTAATTTTTGAAAGTAAAGTTTTGGAAAATATCAAAAAAATTCGTACTATCAATTCGGAAAATGGTTTTGACGTCAACAAAATAGTGCCATCAGAAATGGTCATTAGTTCTGCGAGAACCTATTTATGTAGATTTGGAATCATTATTTAAATGTCACTCAAAGATGTGAATATTTTACAACCTAATACTCATTTTGATCGTAGTGTGAATGATCATATCTGCCATCGTTCGAAGAAAATCCTAATATATTCTTAAACATTGAAGAATATTCTTAGTTAGATAACATGAAAGTTCACCTCAATATCTCATTTTCTAAATTCATATCTTTCGATTTTCTTATAACTGATTAATACACGATACAACCGATATAATACACTATACAACTTAAGGACATAAAACCTTCACATATCAAAATATTTTAAACAAATTTCACTAAACACCTTGATTTAACAAACGAAGCACAATCTGTAAGTAATGTTATTTAAAATTCCTACTCAGGTTGTTTCTCATATAAGTGCGTGCATAACTCCTTTGCTCGCATTTTTACATCTATTACAGCTTTGACTCTAAACTATAAATTCTTCTATACATTGGCATTTTGTGAAATTGTATCGAGTTTGGTCCTAGGACTTAGTATTCAGTTCTATCATATTTGGTACACAACTTATTTTAAATAATATACCTCTATTTGAAGATTCAGTCAAGAATGAAATTAAGCTAAGGTCCAGAGTTACTAATAGATTTTTAAGCATTGGTTAACTTCATTCAACAGAATGCTCTTCGCATTACATGACTGTGACTGCAATTATTAGGCAGCATCTATTATAGTTTGTCATCACTTTCTTAACACTTATCAATACACGTCTTTTCATGGTAATCCACCAGAATCGAGATTTTCACAAGATTTGCTGTTATTTATGCTGTAACTGTATTTTATTCAATATTTATTTACGTTATGAATATCGTGTTTTCAATCGCATATGAAACACAAGATCTATAGGTCACTGAATTGGCGGCTATTAGTCGATTGCGAAAAATGTATGAAAATTTCTCACATATTAAATGTGTTAATGATAGATAACGATGAGATAGAGTGATCAATGATTTTTGATCAACAATTTCATCACTAATCCAAATGTTGGAATTTATTGTTGAAAATGTGTTATTTTCGACTTTGATGCTATGAAGTGAACGTTGATTAAAACAGAGTTAAGATTTTGCGAGCACTTGATAAGATTTTATTACACTTTCAGATAAGACTTTACGTTTCTTAAAAATGGTTGAGATGTTAACATGTTACATGTTACATGTTACTTGTTGCATACTTGTTACAATGTAAATTATTTGAGTGAAATCATGATCAATGGTGTGTCTAGCTACACGTATTTCTTTCAATTAATTATCAATCAACTTCAGATCACAAAGTTTTTGATATGATTAATTAAAGGCAACAATCGCTATATTTTCAATTAGATTCAATAGATTTTTCATGTAATTTTACGCATCATCCACAAAGCATGGCAAACTCAATCATACAATGCTTTGTGAATAAGTTGTATACCACATTATCTAACTGAAAAATATAATTATTTATGGATCTAATTAACCACAAAATATCTAACACTGTGATCTAAAATTGATTGATGATTAGTTGAAAAAATATTTGTAGCCAGGCACACCCTTCATTATCCTTCCATTCGTATTTTTAACAATTTAATTATTGAGCTCACTTTCAGAAACAGTAGTTGCAAAACATTAAAATTCTGTTTTACTGTATCACAAGCTTATTTGGAATATTAAGAACGCGCAGAATCTCTCATAAACCATAACATTCTCTAAATGATTGATCGATAATTGATTTGATATACTATTCACATTAAGCCTATATTCATATTATATAGAAACACGTGAAAAGAAGCCAAACTACAGTTATCAACTCAAGTGTTAGACAAACACATTCCAAGCATAGAGAATAGAGTTCAATATATATTTGTTGCAAAGCTATTTTCCATTAGATTCAATCAATTCGTCTAAAAATAGTTCTTCAGCTGAAATAACTTTTATTACTTAAGAATCTCTTAATAAATGTGGGAATGTTAATGTAATTATATTTAGTCAAATATTGGAGTGATATGAACGCTCGTTCTAAATATTTTATCCATCAATATATAAATGTTAAAGCGTCAAATTTAAAGTAGCATTATGTTCCACTATTGAAAAAACCTTTATTTTATTGAAAAACATAATTTTATCCTTTATTATTTATTTGTCTAGCAATTTGTTTTTAAACATTTTGATCACAATCACAACCATTACTAATAAAGTTATATATCATTGTTTTTTATTCAATATCTATTAACATACCTCTCAATTGACTAAATATTAAATAAACGGTTGTGTTATATCATTTATTCGCCGTATTTTCTAACAGTTATCAAATGATATAATAATGGATATTAAATTCATGGTATTACGACATAAGATCGAAGAAAGAATATCGAATGAAAAAAGATCGAATCAATAATATCGAAAACAAAAAGATCGAATGCGACAAAAGACCGAATGCGACACAATACTAAATGCAAAATAGGGTCAAATATGTTATATCAAATTCTAAAAATAAATTATTAGAACAAATCTTTAGTTCGAACTAATCAAATTTATAATTTTTTAGTACAATAAAACATGAAATGATTGATCAAATTTATATAATTTCATATGTAAGAAAAAATAATCGGATCTTTGACAAAATACAGTAGAATCTCGATATAAGAGACATTTCGATACAGTAAACATATGTAGGTACAATGAAGCTTGCACACATTCGATATAAAATATATTTCTTATAAAGTTCTCATAAGTCTTATAGTATTAAAATTAATTTTTCAATTTTAGACTGATATAATATTTTGATTTTAAGTGCTTTTAAACTAATAACTTCAAAGACAGTATTTCCCAAAAAGTTTCATTTCATAAAAAAAGGAAATTTCGGATGTTAATATCTTTAAGAAAAATATTCAAACAAAAATGAATAGTTTTTAAAAAATGTACTTCTATTTATTGAATTGATATTGTTATTTAATATAAACTCTAAAAGTTGATATATTCCAACTTTTTATATTACATACAGAATGATATAAGGACCAAAAAAGTTTACTCCTTGAGAATTCGTTATATCGAGCTTTTATTGTACAGTATATAGTTTCACAAATTTAAATAAATTGAAAATAAGAGCATTATATATAAATATCAATTAGAATTTTGAATTATATTGTATTCTGCCTTATCTTGCATTAGATCACATGTCGCATTCGGTCTTTTGTCGTATTCGGTCTTTTGTCGCATTCGGTGTTTTTGTTTTCGATATTATTGATTCGATCTTTTTTTCATTCGGTATTTTCTCTTCGATCTTATGTCAGGGAATCTAAATTCATATGTAGTTTGTTTATAATAGTGTAACGAATCCTACTTTGAGTATACGGTATAACAAAAGAGACTTTTTAGTTTATTTCTTAGAGATCATTTCTTTGGCATTTCCTCAAAGCATATCTTTGGATCATAGGAAAATTTTCAAACTTGTTAATCTTTCCTCAAATTTAACTTGATCACTTTCATAACATTATGAAACTATTGATTTTGATTGTAATTTATTATAATATTAGGCATTTAAACAAGTATTTGTATAACAGTTATGTAAATCTTTTCACAACTTTATATTAATAAGTTTGTAGTGTCTAGTCGTGAATTTCTTAAACTTTTTCTCAACTCGATTATTTTAGAGTTTATCGTCTTCTAATTGTAAAAATTTGGCTCATTTCTGCAAATAAATGATAACTGAAAACTGTCAAAAAACTCGATTTTTGGTCGATTCTTTAAAATATTTTTGCGTTCAACTACGGTTTTCTAATAAATTCTTCGAAAAATCAATTGTTTGATTTGATACTAATTTCGCATAGTCTACTATAAGCCATATATGAAAGACTAGTAATTAGACATGTAACTACAACCTCATATCATCTGCAGTACAACGGATTGACTGAAAAATACAATCAAACATTAACTCAAATCATATCTAATTATGTGCCTAAATCTCAGGATTATTGGAACAGAGGGTTGCAGTGGGCTACATTCTCTTACAATACTTCCCTTAATGCTACTACATAATACTCGCCATTCAGATTACTCTTTGGTAGAGAGCTAGTACTCCTTCAGATAGAGTCACAAGTGTTCCAATTTTAGGAGTTTGGTCTGAAGACCAATACCTAGAAACCTTAGACTATTCTATGCAGACTATCAGGGATGCATAATAAAGTTGTTGAGAACATTCGTAGGCTGCGTAAAGGAACAAGTTATACTACGACAAGCGCCACCGAAATACCACTTTCAAAGAAGACTGTGCTCGTATTTTATCCGACAAAAATAGTAGGATGATCAAAAAAGCAATGCACTCTTTTCATGTTCCATTTACTATCAAGAAATACTATGCTAACGGGGTAAACTATGAAGTTGAGGGATCCTTAAGCGGTAAGAAAATCGTCATAGACTGCGTTCATGTCAGTAGAATCAAACCGTACTCCGACAGAGGACAACTAATGTCGAGGTTGGAAGCACTGATAGTAGACGACTTTGATCTTGAGACAAATCACTACGGGACACTAACGAAACTGAAATTGATGAATACATGATTACAAAGCAGGAACCTGTTATTAATTCCTCCACAGAGATGTAAGATTTTGAACCAAAACCAAATGAACCCATGTATAATCTGTATTTTGACCTTAGGTATAATTTATTGTAACAGAAAAAGGTCTACTAACTGATGCAAGCCCAACAATGAAATAAAGCACGAAAAAATACCTTTAGATACTATACCTAGTGAAGAAAAGCCTGAGGCCACTAAAAGTAAAAGCTATACAAAATCTGTTTTACAACCCTGAACAGGCTATAATGCTGACCATTATATTAGCTTTTATACTACCTACATAGGGTGACCACCCGTCCCGTTTTTTCAAAGGTAAAGGATAAAAATCCCGTCAGATCATAAACTGTCGACGGGACAGTTAGTTGTCCCGTCTTTCAACTTTCATTCATAAAAATCTGTTTTGAAAAATATTTCTCAGAAATTCAAACATTACATTTATTTTGCAAATACCAAGGGATTAGAAAATTCAGTTTAATCTTTTGAGCACTTGTTGTTTAAAAGCAAAAGTTTTAGAATTAATCTGTTTGTTTTACCTTGACTTATATCTTGTATAAACCAATACTTCTTACTTTTGTCTCATTCAATACTTATATCTATTTGATGTTGTTCTATCAAATAAGTTAATGTTACTTTTCATTCATTTTAATTCAATTCATTTAGAGCTGTACAAATGTTCTATGATTTCAACATTCTCGAACTTTCTAGAGCATTCTAGAAACTAGTAGAGTATTACTGTTCCAATTTAAGGACGGTAAAATAGAGCGATATCTAACTCTTAAAGCATGAAATATAACTAGAGTTTTAGCGGAATAAAATACAGTGAAACATATTTATGATAAACGATTCAAGGGGTGAATCCGGGCTAATGGGTCTAAAGGGGTTCTCGACCTCCCACCCCCAAGTGTGATATATCATTGGATTCAGTTCGTCAAGCTAAACATTTTGATACTACACTTGACCACTTTTGATCCGAACCTGACCACTTCTGGACAACTCCCGACGGGAGTGACTGACCTCGGCAAGTGATATATCATTAAACTCAGGACATCGGACTGAACATTTGGATACCTCACTTGGTCAATTATCTCAAGCAGTTCTCGAGATATCCATCATTGTTTGGTTTAGTACCTCGTAATGGACAAACCTGGATTCTCGAGTCATAACCTAAACAAGCCTGATATAAACTAAGGAAGAATAAGTTAGGTCGCTTCGCGATCTAACCTATTATACCTTAGTTTATATCAGGTTTGGCTTGGGTTACAACTGGGTTGAGCCAGGTTTACCCATTTTAGAGGGGGTCAGGTCTCGGTGGCCAGAAGTGATCAGGTTCGGGTTGGAAGTAGTCAAGTATGGTATCAAAATGATCAGCTCAACGAACTGAATCCAATGATGCATTACGCTTGAAGGTAGGGGGTCGAGAACCCCCTTAGACCCATTAGCCCGGATTTACCCCACAGAAATTCAACTTCAGTTTCAATTTTAGATCGAACGGTTTATCTGACAATTCCAAATGATTTAAAAGATAATTGACGAAACTTTTGGTTAATAACTCGTCAAACTCTTATCGTAATTTTGTGTGATTTCATTCAAATAGCAGATCATACTTTCTCTTTTATTACAATCGGTTTTATCTAATAAAGGATTGCGAGAGTAGTCCCAGACCTGTTGTCTATTGATATAGTTTACAAGTGAAGTTTGGTATTACAGTAGGTTTCAATGGGTGGGGAAATATACAATTAATTAAATATATTTATTACTTCGTTAATTTGCTATTTTGTCATTGAATTTTATATATGAAAAAAACAATGAAATTAAAAGCAAAAATTGAGTCGAAATCAATTTTGTGAGTGAAATAAAAAATTTTAGAAGATTAATATGAATTACAATAAATTTACTAATTTAACAGAATATAATTGTGAAAATATGAGTTAATGATGAATAAAAAGCTTTAAAATATTGAACACAAGTAAACTTCAAGTTATATGAATTCATGAAACAAATATAAAAGTTATATTTTCACAAATTTTCATAGTAAAAATTATGACCTAAATCAGATTTACGTTTATCTTTATATTAATTTATTGGTTTAAGTTTAATTTTATATTTAAATAAATATAGTAGAGATACAAGAAGTGGTTAAATATTTTTATCAGTATTGATGCCATATTATCATTTTTTTGAAAATTTACACATCTGTATCGCTTAATTTAGCAGAAATGATCAGATACTTGCTACTATTTTTATGTTTACTGAGTATTGTAGCAAGCTATAGGTCTTCAAGTATCCATGACATTAGATTTTAGCTTAAGCCGCAGCTCATGGTCTACAGATAAATAAATTAGGGTCTGGTCTTGTATTTAATTCCCAATGGTCTCATATCATTCGATCAAAATGGCCTACATTGTCAGCCCTAAATTGGGAAACAAAACTTATTAAATTTCGCGTACTACCTTATTTCAGTAAAATGGTACCAGATGATAAAGCTTCTGAACGAATTTATCAATTACTATCAATGTGTAACAAATTAAATGACAGTTTAGAATATTTAGCTAGTTCAATAAATCAATTATATCTTGGCATCTCTGAAGAAGTGACACATCAGCGGCATGAAAGGTCCATTTTGCCCTTTGCAGGTGAGATTCTTAGAGAGTTATTTGGAACGGGTACAGAAAAGGATGAAATCAGATTGAGCAAAAAGATAAACTATCCATGATGTAGGATATGCAAAAGAATACTACAGTTACTTTAGCTAAAAGCTTCTTAGGTATATCAGAAATTATGGACTCTAGAAGTAAACAGGTAAATCAAGCATTAAGTGTCTTAGGTGAACATTTAAACATACTTGATAGCGAGATCAAGAAAATATGACATTTTGTGTCCTCTCTAGAGTTATATGATCATTATGTTATACAAGCACAATTCAATATGATTAATTCAATCTCGTCTGCATTTTCTGCTATATATAACGTTACACTTTTGTGAAATGCTTTTAATTCTTGGGAAACAGTTCTGCTTCAGCTAAGACAGGGCTATTTGCCATTTAATGTTGTTCCATGTCCGGAATGGCCGAACATCGCTCGACGACGCCTCGAGATAAGGTCGTCCTATTGAAGTAACTACAGATGCGAATGTGTCTGCAGTTCGTGACCTCGTGGTGGTAGATCCGGCCATAATACTGTCTCAGGTGTCGGAGATATTGAAGATCTCGACAGAGAGAGCACACAATATTATGCGCAATATTTTGGGTTTGAGACACGTCTGTGTTCAATGGGTCCCTCATTTATTGACTGAACAACAAATGGAGACCCGCAAAAGATTGTGTCAACAGAACCTCAAGATGTTTGAAGATAAGGGTCCGGACATCCGGAGGGTCCGGTTTAAATTACAGGATTTAGAATGACAAGGAATACTATGGGCCAATGGAGTGAAAATATTGAAATAAACTTCTTGATTAGCACACCTTAGAGGAATGGAAAATTTATGTATGCGCTTTCTTGAGTTTTGGATACTGTGACTAATTTTAATATGTGATGTTTCCCAATCATTAGTACCTATACCTAAACTATATAAAAACATGATGAAATTGAATGAACGTTCAATCGGAGGAGATAAGAGAATACTCAACTTCAAGAAAAATGACAAGAACTTTATCTACGACTTGACTCTTCGAAAATTTGATGGCAAAGTATCAACACTACCTTTGACTCACAACGAAATTAAAAAGATCAATTTTATGAATGATAAAATATTCTCTAAATGCAATTTTAATAAATCTAATTAGATTAGAAATTAATTCACAAATAAAACCTGTATGAAAATTTTATTATAATTACTGAATAATAAAAGTGAATTCAAATTGTTAAAGATTTCCTTAATTCTTAATTATTATTTATATTTTAATTAAACGATTTAGTTTTGATGTTTAAGATGTACTCTAGATGTAGTTAATTTAGAGTACAGTACTACAGGAAATACAATTAATATACAGTCATGGAAAAATCTAAAGTACCTACTAAATTTGATCTAGTTCATTATTCTTTAGTTCGATTTTGATTTCAGAAATATGGTTTGTGAGTAATCATGGAAGGAATTGTTTGAAAATTTTTTTTTCAAAAATTCATCGTGGTAAATTTTTTATAACACATTCTATAACTTGAATACTACAAGGTATATTTCAGATTTTTCGGTTCCATTTTGTAAAGCTTGGAAATTGAGTCGACACGTGTTTAAGGAAATTTTTGAAAAATTACTCAATTGATCGTGGTAGTTTGTTAAACGTTAATGTAATCAATGCAATAGAGTTAAAGTTCAGGTAATTTATAAAGTTTAGAGCTTATGGGAAAGTGACGTAGAAATCAAACAGCGATTAAGTAAGAATTGTATTGATTATATTAACGTTTAACAAACTACCACGATCAATTGAGTAATTTTTCAAAAATTTCCTTAAACACGTGTCGACTCAATTTCCAAGCTTTACAAAATGGAACTGAAAAATCTGAAATATACCTTGTAGTATTCAAATTATTTGGGTTAGGTTAGGTTTCACATTAGCCTCACAACAGTGCGAAACAAGAAGTGGCGACACCGGAACCGGAAGTGACGTCACAAACCGGAAGTTCCGGCTAGACAAACCAGATACCTTCTACTACGCCATTCGAATGTCTTGAACCATCGCCTTTATAGTGGTTGCTGAGCGACGCTTAGGCTAACTTATAATCAAACTTAGAAAAAATATTTCAACCTCAGCAAGTCACTCGTTATCATATAGTTAATTGATTTTTATAGAGTGGTATTCAAAATTTCAAAGGTGAGTAGCTCTTGAAGCGTTCATCTGATATGCTTAAGACTTGTATTTCTGGAAACGGTGCGCAAACACCTTTGAATTGATGTGCATATCATCATCTGTTCCAATAGGTCCTCTGATGAACATCGGCGATAGGCACATCATCTCAAAGGTAGTTGCACACACATACTAGGAATGTAAGTCTTAAGCATCTGAGCTGAACGCTTCAAGAGTTATCCACTTAAAATTTTGAATACCACTCTTAAAAAATCAAATGACTATATGATAACGAGTGCCCTGTCGAGGTTTAAATAGTTTTCAACGTTTGGTTATAAGTCAGCCCTAAGGGTCGCTCAGCAACCACTATAAAGGCGATGGTTTAAGATATTCTAATAATATGCTATCAGTATACAAAATAATTTTTAAAATGAAAAGTACAAAGTGAGCAGTAGAAAGTAAAAAAGCGATGAAGGACTTGGGCCGCCATACATAAGTTATCCCAACACTATCATACGAAACAACTGAGATAATGGCATGAAAAGTAAAGCCAGTGGAAAAGAGTTTAGCCTTTAAGAGAATAATAAGCAAAAATACCATAGAACGGTACTTCTTAGACAACGATCCGATTACCCCAAGCACAATAGCAATGCTCAGAATGTTTTGGAATATCTTTTTCACCTAATAATTCAGATTCGCCGTATATCTCAATGATATTAAATTGTTATAATTAATGGTTCCTATAGAAAAAGTTGGGACAAGACTGCGTGACAGCACCTTCGGAATGAAATGGAACGGATTAGAGTTACGACTCAACGAGATGGAATGGGCGCGTTTGACTCGATCTTTGCACATCTAGTGGAAATTTGATAGTTCTTGCAAGCTAATTTTACATTGTAGCACTATTTCCAGTTGAAACAAGTACCAAGCAGAATATGCGTAGTTCTTAGCTCAGGTTAGAAGGATTCAGGAATTTAAGCGTAGCTGAGTTGTGAAAAATTGCTTTTGATATGCAACTATTGTTTCTGGAAGTAAGCTCAATCATTAAACTGCTAAGAATATGAATGAAAGGTGCGTCTGGCTATGTACATTTTTTCAATTAATTACTGATCAATTTTAGCTGACAAGCGGTGTTATTTATCTTGTGATTAATAAGATCCATAAGTAATTATAGTTTTCGATTAGATTCAAAATATTTTTGTGTAGTTTACAATTTATTCACAAAGTATTGTCATTGAATTGGCATACTTTGTGAATGATGCGCAAAACTCATTGAATCTAACTGAAAAAATATCATGATTATTGCATCTAAATAATCAAAAAGTATCAAACGCCGTTTGTCATTTAAAGTTGATCGATAACTAATTGAAAAAATGCGCGTTGCCAGACACACCTTTGATCATGATTTCACACAAATGTTTTACATTGAAACAAGTGAGCAACAAGTAACATGTAACAAGTTGACGTCTCAGCCATTTTTAAAGGATATAATTAAAACCGTTATCTGAAAATATAAGAATTTTATCTGTAGTGCTCGAAGAATCTTAACTCTGTTTTAATCTAATACTCACATAGCATCGAAAGTCGAAAATGTTATTTTCAAGAATAAAATTCAACATTTGAGTCAGTGATGAAAAATATTGATCAAAAATCATTGATTACTCTGTTTGATCGTTTTCTATAATTAACGCATTTAATATGCGAGAGTTTTTCATACTTTTCTCGCAATCGACTAATAGCCGCCAATTCAATGATATAGATTTTATGTGTTCATATGCTAGTGAAGACATGACATTCATGACTAAAATGAATATTAAATAAAACAGGACTACAGCATAAATAAAAGCAAATCTTGTGAAAATCCCGATTTTGGTGGATTGCCATAAAAAGACACGCATTCATAAGTGTTAAGAAAGTGATGACAACCCTAAATAGGTGTTACCCAATAATTGCAGTTATAGTCCTGAAATGCGAAGAGTATTGTGTTAAATGAAGTTAACCAACGCTTAAAAATCGAATTCTGGAATCTGGCTCTTTCATTCTTGACTGAATTTTCAAGTAGAGGTATATTATTTAAAAATGCTATTTGCCGAATGTGATAATTAGAACTGAAATGAATACTAAGTTCTAGGATCAAACTCAAGACAATTTCATAGAATACCAATGGATAGAACAATTTATAGTTTAGAGTCAGAGCTGTAATATGTATAAAAAATGTGAGCAAAGCAGTTATGTATGCGCTTATATGATGCAAACTGAATAATAATTTTGAATAACTACATATAGCTTATGCTTCTTTTGTTAAACCAATACTTTTTGGTGAAAACCGCTTCAAATATTTCGAAATATGAAGACTTTGTCACTTAAGTAATACCGGGTACTAGTCAGTTATGAAACTATATAGAGGTATTAATTGAGAGAATGCAATATTGAAGTGAATTTTCATGTTATACAAGTAAGAGTAATCTCCAATAGGTATGCCAACTCTCCAGGTTTAAGACTTTCTCTCCAGTCTCCAGCTCGATCCTTAAGCTAAAGGCTATAATATCCAGCTTTTATTTAATTCATAAAACTATTTCAAATATCGTATGATTTAGTGAAATGAAAGTAAAACCAATTTTGATTCACGAAACTCCAACTTAATGCAAGAAAGACTTTCACATACAAACTAAACTTATATTTAATACTGTTTTAATCCTTCAAATACTAACACTTGTACAACAAATCAATACACGCTCATTCAAAAGGATAACTTATTCCGATAAGTATTAAGCTATTATTGATTTAAATAAGCATATTCTCATTCATTCAGTTTAATTCGTATTTTATTTCATCGTGAATCAATTGCAAATGATTTTTCAAATGAATATTCAGCATAATGAAAATTTTATGGACAGATTAAGCAAATCGTTTCTGTACCTCAAGTCAAAGCTGAATTATGCATAAAATTGAATTATTCTATGAGTTGTACAGAGTTTTATGGCCACGTATCAAAAGGCCGCGAGTTATTGGAAGCAGCTAAATCAGGAAAGAAAGATGATTTTAAAATTTAATAAGATGTTGATTGTATAACTATGTGCTCAACTGAAAATTTTGTATACAAGGGCTCACTTTTGATATTTTTTCTCCAGCTTTCAGGCTGAGAGGTGTTGGCATCATTAATCTCCAACGCTTATGAAAGTATCAGGACTTTCTTCAGACGATAGCAAAGATATTATCATCTGCATCATGATTAATGCAAGTATTGGATTGCAAAATATCGAATGTCTTTGAGTGATAAATAATGGTTCCAAAGCAGTATAAATGAGTTCTCTCACCACGAATGACCACGTCTGATGGCAATATTTTGTTAGCATCGAAGATCATTTTCCGAATTGATAAGATCAATTCCGATTTGATATTTTATAAAAGCATCACTTTCAAATTGTTTACTGAAAATTTTTCTAAGATCAAAACATTTCGAAATATGCCTTATTCTTAATAATCACAAGTAATACTGAAGCTAGTCAATATTTGTCGCTGAAAATTCTGTTACTTGGTAAAATTAATTATTCAAAAATATTTTAAAGACCTGAATGAGCCAAGATACATGAGCTGATTAAAATTATTGTGTGTACCGGATCCAATGCATTATTGATGAAACGCCATATTTTCACACAATTTCCACCACAATTGTTGACTCACAGTTTCACACAACTGTATGCCACTTGAAAACGTTTGTCTTAAATCTCTGTTAATGTAGTCAAGTGAAATCGGAAACTTTTATCGTAATATCCATGTGTGAATGTGAGAGGCACTTTCAACACTTTTATCATATACATAAAATGCAATAAAAACACCTTAAACTATATATAAGTGTTTTGTATATTAAAATCTTCATTATGGATTGAAAATTGTTATACATTAATGTGACTTACTTTCCCTTTTACTTTTAAACATTGAAAGACCTTTCAAGCTAAGCATAAAATTTGCAAAGTACATCTCTCGTATCATAGATATGTAGTTTAATGTGTTTTCTCGGATAATTACCTATTTTTGCCTATAGGTAAAAGTACTATTATTGAACGAACTGTAATCTGATCTTGTTGGATATGCTATGGATGAATGAGCGTTGTTTAAGAATTTACTAAAATTATAAACAGATGGTTTTTAAAAGTCAGACTGCTCATTACTTATAATGACTATGAGATACCACACATTGTCATGAATCTTGATTTAAAGATACTCGAACAAAACAATTGAAGAAATCGCATCGCGAAACCTTTTTATTTGATTGGCAGAAATTGTCTACAATAAAAATTGATTTCTGTGTTGGAAAAGTTTTAAATAAAACTAGATTGTTCCAATAATTCATATTTTGAGATCAAACTTCAAGTTAAAACTAGTGACATTTGAATGAACATATTTGAACTTTTAAGTTTAATCTAGTTATTGAAATATCAATCATATAGACTACAACATCTGCGTTTATTGAAATATTCACTTCTTCCCTTTTAGTTGTGTTTGATTAGATACTTCTCATTTAATACATGTTTTATTAGATACCAAGAATTTACAGTTTATTAGCAAAAAGAAAAATCTTAAATTTCTGAGTTTTTAAAATTTAATCTGAAAATTGTGAGAAAGTGCTCATAAGAACACTATATGACACGAACTAAATTTTGGACTTGAATTTTGTCGAATCAGAAGTTTGAAGTCTGTTTCAAGTTAGGTGCCTTAATATTTATAGAATTTATAGAATATTATGTATAATGGCTTTGCTTTTCCTCTAAAACTCAATATGACATTTAATCATTGTAAGAGTTGGAAAGTGTGAAAATCATTTAGAGCTATTCAACTTCTATCAACATTGAATACTTGAATACGCTTATCGGTCTCAATCCGTTAACGATGAGACAACCCCATACTACCAAGAACTTTAGAATTTTTGATAACTATATTATATTTTGCTGAAAATGCAATCCATAAGCAAGCTATACTATCATCGAGAGTGGGCTTACGGTGACATGTTGACATGTCACAGAATAAATTAAAATGCTCAATATTTTAATATTGAGCTAAATCTATTTCTCATTCTCGAGATAAAGCTGCTTATCTTATTTTTTGAAATTATTGAATTTGGCCATTTTCTGACAATCTTTGTTAGTACACCCATTTTTTGAGCTAAATTTTATTTTGACCCAAATGTCACCTTACAAAAGTTTTGTGATTGGATATTTGTTAGATTTTTCAAAGTTTTACTGATATCATGACTGATGTTCTGATTATTTTAGGTGAATAAAACTCATATTGTTGAGTTGAGGATAAGTTAAAGGTTATTTGAATGCAAAACTTGCATCTTAAATCTTTAGTAAAGGAATCGAGTCAAATCAAAATTGTCTTAAATGAAATATTCTGCTAGAAAATTGCAATATTATTGCAAGACAAGCCATTTTTAATGCTATGATCACAAGTGTTGACAAACCTAATCAATATTTACTGCTAAGATTCAATTATTTGACTGAAATTATTCACAAATTTTAATTCCTCCATTAGGTCAAGATAATTACGTTAACTATAATTATCATTTTGCGTATCAATAATAAAACTAGATTGTTGTTAAAACATCTTGAGATCAAACTTCATGTTTAAACTAATGACATATGAATGAACATATTCAACTTTCAAGTTTAATCTTATTATTGAAATATCATATTGTGTACAACATCTGCATTCATTGGAATATTCACTTTTCACTTTTCCCTTTTCCCTTGGTGTGCTTCAGCCCAGACACTTTTCAATTTAGCGCATATCTCATGAGATATCAAGAACTTATAGTTCAGTAGCCAAAAGGAAAATTCTAATTTGTGAATTTTTTAATTTGAAAATTCTGGAAACTACTCATAAAATAACACTACTTTATATGACATGAACTAAATTTTCAACTTGAATTTTATCGAATCATTTACAGTTTGAGGTCTGTTGAAGTAAGGCAACAATACTTATCAATTTAATAGAATATCATGTATAATGGCTTTACTTTCTCTTTAATAATCAATATCCCACTTGCAGTCATTGTAAGAGTTAGAGTATAAAAACTATTTAAAACCGTTCAACTTCTAGTATTCATCTTATCAGGTTAATTGAATGCTTGCATATCTGTTGTGACTTTCTGTTAGCATAACAACAATTCCAATTCTGACAATTTTAATAAGAAATCAGATAATATAAAAGTAGCTGAAGAAATAATTTTGAAACAAAAGCATACGACAGATTGTATGAAAAACTCACCTATAATTCCTACTTAATATGAACAAGATAACTATTTATATCTATTTTGATTAGAGTAAATGAAATTTCTATTTAATCGTAAGACTTTTCCTGAAAAATGGATCTTGTTTCTCACTCGCTTTCTCATAAGATTTGATTTACATTATGCTTGAAGACTAAGAATTGTTCAAAAGAAAGTCAAATGACAGAATTGTCTCCATTTACCATTAGAGTTATCACTAATTGTGTGTATGGGCGCCCAATCCATTAGTCATGAGACAGCTCTATACTTTCAAGGAATTCCACAATTCTTGATAAACTATATGTTACTTTCTTGAAAACTCAATCTATAAGCACAATATACAATCTCGAGAGTGGTTTACTGTGACATATGTTGACTTGTCGCAAAATAAACTGAAATGCTCAATGCTTTAATGTTAAACTAAATCTGTTTGATTTATTTTCCACACTAACAACTACTTATCTTTGTCGAATTTATTTTAACTTGGCAATTTTCTAACATCTTTTGTTAGTACACATCACCATCTTATTGAGCTAAATTTTATTTTCAACCGAATAAGTCGATTTAACACAAGTTTTGTGATCGGATAGATTGGTAGACTACTGAAATTTTCACCGATTTTTTCACCAATGTTCTGGCTATTTTAGATGAGTAAGGTTTATATATTTGAGTTCTGCATCAGTTATAGATTATTTAAATGCACGATCTTCATCTTGAATCTTTGATAATGTGGTTGAGTAAAATTACAATTTTTGTCTTAATATGAAATTGAAGTTGGAAAATTACAATCTTATTTCAGTCTCCAAGTCGACCCTTAAGCTCCAACCTGTAATCTCCAGCCTTAATTTAACTTATAAAAATATTTAAACATCGAATGATTTAATGAAATGAAAGCAAAACCAATTTTGATTCACAAAATTTCAACTTAATGAACAAGAAACGTTCACATGCGGACTATACTTATTTCTATTGCAATCGTTCAAATACTTTGCTCTAACACTTGTACAACAAATC
The DNA here is from genome assembly GCA_018873245.2 of Archegozetes longisetosus. Taxonomy (NCBI): domain Eukaryota; kingdom Metazoa; phylum Arthropoda; class Arachnida; order Sarcoptiformes; family Trhypochthoniidae; genus Archegozetes; species Archegozetes longisetosus. The sequence continues at coordinate 122,733 of JAEMBT020000072.1, forward strand.
AATACACGCTCATTGAAATTAATATCTTACTCTGATGAGTATCACGTTATTATTGATTTAAATAAACATGTCCACTTTATTTAGTTTAGTTCGTATTTTATTTCATTGTGAATCAATTAGAAATGATTTTGTCGGACGAATATTCACCGCAATGAAAAATTTATGGACATATGAAGCAAATCGTCTAACTGCACCTCAATTCAAAGTTGAAATATGCATAAAATTGAGTTATTCTATGAGTTGTACAGTTTTATGACCACGTATCAATAGACCGCGAATTAATAGAAGCAGCCAAATCAGCAAAGAATAATTAGCAATAGAATGAAAATTAGAATAAAGGAAATGTCACTGTATAATTACGTGCTCAAATAAAAATGTTTATATAAGGGTCACTCCTTTAATATATTTTCAGCTTTTAGGCTGACAGGTGTTGGTATCCCTACTCACAAATTTTGATTTGAAATCAGTCAAACGAAATAATTGCAGAAACTTTCTCGTTTAGTTCGCAAAATTTACTTAACAAAAATTTAATTATATAATAAAAGTTCTTATCTTTGTACTAGAAAATAACTCTAATCAAAATAGTCAGTATTTAAAATATATCATTTGGAAATTAAGATTCATATTAATTTTAGAGTTCATTACTTATTCGAATAAATAACTTTTAACTTCGTGATTGAATATCAATCGTACGATGTGCAACATTTTATTTATTATTATTATTTTTACTTATTGAAATACTGACATCTTCGTTTTGTTCTGTTTTAGTTATGATGCTTTTCTCATGTATTACATGTTTTAACAGATGTCAAGTGCTTAGAATTTAGTAGAATTGCTTACAATTCTGAATTCTCTAAACATTCAAAGTTTGTTTGAAGACTGATGATCTATTCAAATGGTCACAGTCGTTTACGATATGAACTTAATTCTGAACCTAAACTTTTTGAAATCATAAGTTTCAAGTCTACTTAAATTAGTAAACTTTATATTGTTTAATACAAAGAATATCCCGTATAATAGCCATTCTTTCTCTTTTAGACCTTAATATTGTGGTTTCAATCATTACGAGAGTTAGTGAGAGCATGAAAGTTACTTATACCGAATCAACTTCTAACATTTCATATTCTAATATCAGATTAACTGAATACTTGAATTCTGTCATAGCTGTCTATTAGCAAAACGATTCAAATTGTGATAATTTCAATACTAAACCAGAGAATGCAAAAGTAGCTCAACAAAAGTTCATTTTGAGATGAAAGTATTAAACGGACTATTCGATAAGTTCATCTGCAACTTTTTTTTAGCCTGGACTATGTAAATATCGACAATCGTTTTAATTAGAGTAAAAGAAATAGAATTTAACTTTAACATTTTACCTAAGAAATCGATCATCTCGCATTCTGTTCTCGTAAGATTTGTCTTATGCTTGAAGACTGAGATAGCTCAAACGGGATAAGTGATAAAATTGTTTCAACTTACCGTTAGACTTATCACTGTGTGCATCAGTCTCAATTCATTAATGGTGAGACAACTCCATATTCCGCTGAACTTCCACAATTCTTGATAAACTGTATGTTATCATCTTGAAAACACAATCCACAAGCACGCTTTACCATCATCGAGAGTGAGCTTGCTGTTATGCTGACTCATCGCAAAATAAGTTGAAATGCTCAATCATTTAATATTTAGCTAAATCTGTTTGATTTCTTTTATTTCTCATACTAAAGGCCATTTATCTTAGTTTTCGAATTATTTTGAATTTAGCATTTTTTAACGTCCTTGTTAGTGCACCTTACCCACTTTATTGAGCTTAATTTTATCTTGACAAATAAGCCGATTTTACAGAAGTTTTGTGATCGAATGGTTTGTTAGAATTTTCGAAAGTTTTGCCGATATTTTGACCAACATTTTGATTATTTTAGGTGAATAACATTCATATATTTGAGTTGGCCATAAGTTGTAGACTATTTGATTTAAAAATTTACATCAAACCTTTAGTAATGAAGTCGAGTCAAATCAGAATTTTTTGTCTTAATATGAAGTGAAATATTTGAAATTAAAAAATCGCAACTATTTTACCTGAAGATAAAAGCGCTATTATTGAACACAGTAATTTGATCCAGTGTGTTATGGATGAACAAATGTTTAGTTTGAGAATTGAGAACCAGAACAATAAACATAGCTTTAAAAGATCAGATTTTGATCAATAATTATTGACCATGAGATTCTACACACACTTATAAATCTCTAGAGCTAATCAAATAATATATTCGAAGAAGCTTTCTCATTTAATTCATAGAAATTTAATTGACGAAAATTCGTTTACAATAATTTTTTCTGTTGGAAAATAGTTTTGAACAAAATCTCGATTCACACTCTGAAATCATTCCTAAACCGAAGCTCATTTAAGCACAAAACTTATGACCTTCAACTCAGGTTTAATTTTGTTATGGGTATGTAAATGATGTGATATACAATATTTGAATTTCTTTGAAATGTTCGCGTTTCCTTTTAGTTGTGTTCAAATTTTGATGTTTCCATTTAGTTTTATTTCATCAAATGTCAAGAACTCTCAGATTGGCAGTAAAAGTAAAACTTTAAATCTCCGAACTCCAAAATTTACTTTGATTTGTATATCCTGACAGACTAATCGTAAGATCACATTATCTTTTGTGACTAATTTTAGATTTATTCGAATCATTTATAAGTTTGAGTCCGTTTCAAGTTAGAAAACAATATTTATAGGATCTATAGAATATTCTCCATTAAGGCTGCTTTCTCTTAAATACTCAATATCACATTTACAGTCACCAAGAGTTAGAGATACGGAAATTATTTAAAGCGATTTGACTTCAAATATCTGTATTGCAATACGAGATTAATTGAATACTTGAGTTCTGTTGTGACTCTGGTGGCATGACAACGGGTCGAATTGTGACAAGTTTTATACGAAAGCAGAGATTGCAAAAGTAACTCAACATGTAATCAGTTTTGTCATAGACGTTAGAGACTATTCGGTGAGTGCATCTGTAATTCCTTTGAGCCTGAAGTGAATTAATATTTGTTTTTGTTGGTATAAAACAAGTTTAATGTTAAACCATTTGCCAAAAGTTGATCATCTTTAGCATAAGATTTCTCATAAGATTTGCCTTCGATAATGTTTGGTGATTAGCAACAGCTCAAAAGAGATAGAATTGTTTGTTTACTGTTAGAATTACCACAATTATTTGTATTGATCCCAATACATTAATGACGAGACAACCCATACTTAAACTTCTAAAATTGTTGAAAAACTACTAGGTTTACTGTGACATATGTTGACTTATCACAAAATAAATTCAATGTTCTATACTTTAAGCCAAATCAGTTTTCTTTTGCTCACACAAAGCTGTGTTTTGAATTTAGCAATTATCTAATATGTTTTGTTAGTATATTTGACCAATTCTATTGAGCTGAATATTATTTTATCACCCAAATAAGCTAATTTTACAGAGGCGTTGTGATCAGATAGCTCAGGACACTTTTTTGAAAATGTTTACCTATTATTCGACAGATGTTTAACCGACGTTTTAGTTGTCTGAGTTGAGCAAAATTTACATATTTGATCTCAGCGTGAGTTTATTTGAATTTCGAATTTTTATCTTAATCTCTTGTAACGTTCAGTTGTCAGTTATTTTTGTTTTAATAAGTAACTAAATATTTGAAGTCAGAAAATTACAGTTATTTTTATCTTATGATAAAGGTACTATTTTTGAACGCGCAGTAATTGGATATTGCATGCTAGCTGTTATTTATTATATTGCATGTTATATGTGAATATTTAGCTTAAGAATTTGCGAGCCAAAGTCATAACGAAAAAGTGGCTTTAAAAGATCAGATTTTGCTCATTACTTTTCATGAGATTCTACTAATTGTCACAAATCTTGATTTAAAATTAGTCGAGCAATGTGATTGAACAAACTTTCCCATTTAATTTGCACAACTTCTTTGTTTGACAAGTGTTCAAGTTTACGAAAAATCTTTTCTGTATTACAAAATAGTTTTAAAAAGTCTAAATTCACGTTAAAATACATATTATATCGAATTCAAGCCTCACAACGAGTTCAAACTCATGACTTTCAACTTTTAACTTGTTTAATTTTGTTATTGATATATTAATCATATGCGTACAATATCACCATTTGTTAGAGTGTTCACTTCTTCTTATTGGTTATTTTTATGTTTGATGTTTTTCCTTTTGATTCGTGTTTTATGAGATATAAAGTGCTTGTAATTTGATAGTGAAATGAAGTTTTAAAAAATTTTGATCCTTCAGAATTTGATTCGATTCGTAGATTCTAAGAATCCGTTAGTAAGACCGAATTTGTTGTGATACGAACCAAATTTTGAGCTTAAAATTTGTTAAATCAATTTTGAGGTCTGTTCAAGTTAGGTTTGGCTAAGTTAGGTTCGCAATGTATATAGAATATTCTCTATAGTGGATTATATTTCTATTTCATTCTTAATATCCCAATTTGCAGATACTGCAGGAGTTAGAGAGATTATGAAGATTGCTTCATCTTCAAATTCTTGCAAGTTAATTTTTAATATCTGCCATATATTTTTTATTTCTTTGTAATTTGTGTGTTTGCTAAACCAATGTTTTTTGTTGAAAATAAACCCGTAATCATTTCAAAATTTTGAGATGTGAGGGCTTTATGTGATTCACGTAATGCCCACAATTAGTCAGTATGAGCAGTAGTGAGGTATGAATTAAGACAATGAAATATTGATGTGAAGTTTCACGCTATCTAGGAATAGCCCGCAAGAATTGTTAATATTTCAGGATTTTCTTTCAGGTGACAGCAAAAATATAATCATTCGCAATGTGATTAATATAAGTTTTAGACATTAACGTATTTAATATCTATCTGAGTGAGGTTAAATAATATCCAATAGCTGTATAAGTGAGTTACTTTGGAACTGATGTCCACTTCTAGTGGCAGTAATTGTTGTCATCAAAAATTATTCTAAGAATGCAACGCTTTGATTTGGAATTCTGAGAATTTACTCATAAAGCCACAGTGTCTTTTGTGATATGAACTAAACTCGAATCGTTCATGAATTTCAAATCTGCTTCAAGCTAGACGATTTCACGCATATTATTTAATATAATAAATATGCCTTATAGTGGCTTTGAATTATCTTTCACACTCAATATTGTAGTTTACGGTCGTTGCTAAAGAGCTAACGAGAGTATGAAAATTGCTTAAAATGATTCCTTTTCTAATGTCTGTTATTTTACAGCAATTTAGACGAATGCCTGAATTCTGTGCTAACTTTCTATTCAGCATAACAATGATTTAAATTCTGAAAATTTTAATATTAAACCAGAGATGTAAAAGTAGCTGAGCAGATAACCAATTTTTAGATGAAAGCACTAAGTAAAGATTATTCTATAGTGATCTGTAGTTGCTACTTAGCACGAACTAAATATCTGCTCATCTTTGCTTTGATTGGAGGAAAGGAATGTTAAGACCTTTCCAGACAAGTTGATCATCTTTCGCATTAGGGCTCTCATAAGATTCATCTTGCATAATTCTTCAAGACTAGAAGTAGCTCAAAAGAGATAATCAAATGATCGAATTGCCTCCATGTACTATTAAGTTTTCACCAATTGTGTGTATCGGTCTCATTAGGGAAAACACAGCCCTATATTTTCACATGAGACAGAATTATTCATCTACAATGTTTTCTTAAAAACATTTGTCTCAAATATCTGGTTACGTAATCGAGTCAAACCAGAATTTTTGTTGTCATATGTAAATTAATAGTTCTTTGTTGGACACAATACTTACTTTTACCTATAGATAAGTGTTGAGTGCTATTTTGAACATATAGTAATCAGATCTTACTGTAGATGATACGAATAAATCAATATTCAGTTTAAGAATTCGCCAGCATTAAACAGATGGCTTTAAAAGTCAGGTTTTGCTCATTAATTAGTATGACTATGAGATTACGCAGACTCACATGCTCAAATAAAATAATTAAACAAATTTTCAATTTAGTTCGAAGAACTTTTTTTAATTGGCAGGACTCAACTTTGGGATGGGAATTCTTATTTTCTACTGGAAAATAAACATAAGCGGTTTGTTTCTTAGAATCTTGTTTGTTTCGAAATCAAACTTCATATCATGTTTAAAACTCATGACATTCGAAAGAAAATATCTCAACTTTTGAGATTAATTCTGTTATTGAAATACCAATTATGATACAAAAAAACTATATTTACCGAAATACTCACTTCTCAGTGGTATGCATGAGTTTTTATACTTTTCCTCGTCTATTACATCTTTTACCATATATCAAGAATTTACATGTGGAATCAAAGTAAACACGAAAAATTGATGAGTATTCAAAATTAGCTTTGATTCGAAGATCTAGAGGACAATCTATTATAATCAAACGATCTTTTATGACGTGAACTGAATTTTTAACTTAGACTTGTCGAACCAAATAAGTTCGAAGTCTACCTCAGGTCAAACAAATTTGTGTGAATATATTGTTTAATATAAAAAATATTTTAAATAATGGCTTTTTTTGCCTTCTAAAGTCAATATCATACTTTACGGTCATTGCAAAATAGTTAGAGAGTATGAAAGCTGCTTCAAGTGATTCAACTTCCAGTGCCTGTTATTCTGCATGAAATTATATGAGTGTTTGAGTTCTGTCATAGCTTGCTATTAATGTACTAACTAACAAAATTCGATCACTACAATATGAAATGAGAAATGTAAAATTAGCTCAACAAAAATTAATTTTGAGATCAAAGCATAAAGATTATTCCAGTCACATGTAAATACTACTTAGCATGAACTAATTAATTATTCATATTTTCTTTGACTAGAGGAAGAGTAATCTACACTTAATGTTAAGACCTCTTAGAAAATTGATTATCTTCCTCATTCGATTTCTCACGAGAGTTGTCTTTACATAGTGTGTGAAGACTAAGAATAGCTTAAAAGATAATCAAATGATATAACTGTTTCCATTCAGCATTAAGTGCATGTGTTGATCCCAATCTATTAATGAGAAGACAGCTCCATACTTACACAAAGATTCTTCCAGAATTCTTGATGAACTGCGTTATTGTTTGTAAAGGTTTATCTCAGACCTCTGATATAGTTGCCTTACAACTGATGATCACTTCTAGTGCCAAGAGTTGGCCATTAAAATCATTTTTCGAATCCAACTTGGTTTGATTTGAAAATTCTGAGAATATTCATCACACTATATTTTATGGTATAAACTATACTCTTCGAATCATTTATAAACTTGAAGCCTGCATTGATTTAGATATCTTTGTAAATATTTAAGGTGTAAAATATTCTCTAAAATTGCTTTACTTTTCTTTCGTGCACCACATCATAATTTACACCCATTTAAAGAATTAGGGTAATAGTTGGAGAGAGAGGGGGAAAGTATGATTGCCTGAATTCTGTCATAGCTTACTATTAACGTAGCAACGATTCAAATTCTGACCGTTTAAATAAGAAACCACAGGACGTGATAGTAGCTAAACAGATAACCTATTTTGAGATGAGAGAACAAAATAAACATTATTCTGGTCATCTGCAATTTCCACTTAGCGCGAACTAAATAACACTTCATATTTGCTTTGATTAAAGGATAAGAACGCTAGTATTTCCTAAGAAGCTGATCATCTTTCGCATTAGAATTCTCGTCAGATTTGTCTTATGTAATGTCTGAAGACTAGAAATAGCTCGAGAGGAATTGAAAATCAGTTACTCTAATTTTTCATCGAACAGTCGTGAGAAAAATCAGTTTTACTCATTTACTTTTGTTGAACAAAAAATCAATGATCAAAAGTAAAATGCAGATATTTTTTCTTATATTAAAAGCGATGATGGATTTATTGAGTATGTGATGAAAAATTTTCTCATTCACAAAATAATATTTTTAAATGCGCCACCATTTATATCCTCCATCTTGAAAAACATCGATAACTAGTTTGAAGTCTGATAAAATGAAGAATATTTTGCGATACCTTATCAAGAATTATACTGATTTCGAATAACGAAGAATAATTTCAACAACGATCTTAAATGGAATATATTTATGCTTAACTTCACTCAATGTGTACGATTGTTGTTAAAAATGAATCACGAAGAATGGAAAATTGTATGTTGAAATACATTTATCGCTAGTTATGAATTTTTTGATCATAGTGTCATCTCTATAATATTAGTTAATTACAAGTTTGTCTTTAGAATGGAATAAAGGCTCAACTCTTCTATTGAAGTCAGACTAGTACTAGCCTCATGAACGTTTGCTCGTCCTGTCAGCGATATTTGTTCAATATTTGAGCCAAATTCGACCCGTAATAGATAATGTCTCGAAAACTAATCCTAGTGACTACACTTAATTATCGCTGTTTCAATTGTTCTTCCTGAAACTATCTGGCTGATTCCAGCTAAATAACAGCAAAAGTCATATTTCAGCTCTATCTGCGTTCACTTATGAGCTATGAATTTCAATATTGAATTGCATTCATCTTTGGAGTAATTTTGCAAAAATTGTGCTTTATTAAGCGTATTATTTCTGCAACACTAACTATGGAGGTGATTCAACAAGTTCGTAGACTAATATAGAAGCATATAATCAGATTAATTTTCTATAGAATTTTCCAATATAATCCACTCTAATTTCAATAGATAAGGACTAAATATAGGTTAAGATGAGAGGAGATTATATTGAAAGATAATAAATGAAAATTTCATGTGTAATTCTATATAAGGCTAAGCATTTCTTGAATCACTTTCGTAGCAATACAAGTAATCTTACAATAGCTAAAAAATACTTTTGCCTGTATTCCTTATTGATGATTCTTAATGATAAAAGTTCGAAGTCAGAATCAATCGCTGACACTATTAATAATTTTTGTCAATATAAGTGAAGCAAAAAGGTTTTAAAGCGCGTTTTCAGTTGGTTTCCTAGTGAACATCCAGCATTCAACAATATTGATATTAACTTCCAGAACTTTTAAGACCTTGATGAATAACCTAGATATTTAATTTACTTTCTAAAGGAGATCTTTTAACACACTGAAAGGTGCTTTCATATACATGAGTTGCATAAGTTGTTTTTGATAACAAACTTTTGTTCATTGAAATTTTGTCGGAGATTGAGGCAAATAAATGCAAGGATAAAGTAATCACTATATGTATACTAGGATTGATGTATATGTAGTAATTGACTTGAAAATAGTTAACAGGAAACTAATAGTTATTCATCAAGCAGATTCTGATTACTTTTTCAAAGTTGAATACCTTTGTTAAACTAGATGAACAGATTTTTCATTTTGTATTATTTTTCACATCGAGTTTTTTTTTCAAAAGTTTAAATAAGACGTTGTTTACATCTGAGTGACGATTGAAATTATTTAAACCATTATTGATTAAGTAGAATATAACTTATGAAGAATTCCTGACATTTCTCACATTAGAAATTTTTCTCTTTAATAGCGTACGTATTTTTGTTCTAAGATTTGTTAATGGATAAGTAAGTAGTCAGAAATGCACTATGATTACTTCTTCAAATATTCAGATTTCTCCATAAGGGTCTACAAGTTAGAAAAATTCTTGACTCGGCCAACCCAACTTGTACTGCTCGACTTCTAATCAACACACCAGAATCCTCACAACTTGTAGATAATATTTATCCAATATTAGAAGCTTCCATAAGATTGTTGATGGATATAAGATGCAAAATTTTGTAGTCATTCAACTTAATTATTTTCAAATGCACTTCCATTTCATCAGTTTTGAAAAATATCCATAACAAGTTCGAAAAGCATTAATAAACAAACAATTTTAATGTTTATCAAGAATCGTGCCTAATTCAAATAATCAAGCAGAATTTCATCAACTGTCATCTTAAACGGAATATATTTTCACTTGAATTTCATGCATAGTATATGATTCTTGCTAAAACTATCCTAGTAATGGATTATCTTGAGTATTAGTATTAATCTATATGTTGATGTATCATAAGCTTTAGGCTTTAAAATAGAATAAAACCATATTTTCGATTGAAGTTAGCCCAATACCAGCATATTGTATGTTCATTCTCCACAGTGAAGCTCAGTGCTCGAGCCCAATTCGTCAATTTAGTTCCAAAAACTAATCCAATTCGATCGATCAAAAACATCTAGCTTGCTATCTCAAAACGAATCATATAGTTATGCTTAATCATTGTTAATGTATTAGGCGTTTGTCATGAAACTGTCAGCTTCATTTGCAGTTAAATGAAATAGCAAAACTATATTCCAACAACTCCATCTGCGCTCACTAGTAAGCTCATTTTCAAAATTCTAAAATAGATACTCGTTTTCGTTTTAGGAGTTTAAAAAGTTGTGATTAGCCAGATTATTTCAGAAAAGTAAACACTAAGTATACAAGTCGTTCGTACATAGCTATCACTTTTATTATTTGTATTCTTTAAGGTTTTTAATGATAAAATGTTCGAAACAGGTTCTTAATCGTTGACATTATTATTCATAACTCTTTATCAATATGAATGAAGCAGAAAGGTTCTGAAATACGTCTTCAGTTGGTTTCCTAGCGAACGCTCAATATTCAGCAACATTGATATCAATTTCCTGAACTTTTAAGGCTCTGAAGAATAAACTTGAATCAAATATCAAATTCTAATCTCAAAAGGAACCTTTTAACACACCTAATGATGATTTCATATACATAAAACACGAATTAAGCTATTTTTAATAACAAACTCCTATTCGTTGAAACTTTGTTAAAGATTCTGAGCAAAATGCAAATATAAAGGGCCCACCATTTTATGTATACGAGTATTGATGTATGAAATATAGTTGAAAATTATCGACATCGCTAACCAAATCTTATTTGTTATACATCAAACAGATTCTCCGAATTCTTCTAAATTTAAACACCTGTAAGAAGCCAAATTTTTCATTTTGCAACAAACTTTCACATTATGATCGGGTGGCGATGTTTGGAAAGTTTAAGGAACACATCGTTTACATTTGAGTGATTTGATTGGGAATTTTCAAATCATAATTGGTTAGGTAGAATAAGATTTATAGCGAACTCCTGATAATTCTGAAACCAGAAATTTTTCTCTGATACCATACATATTTTCTAGTAAGGTTTTGTTAATGGATGAGTAAATAATGTCGGAAATACACTATAATTAAGTTTTCCATAAATCAGGATTTCCACCATAAGGGTCAGTAGGTTTGAAAAAATCCGTAACTCGGACCTGTCAGTCTGTTCTGCTCGACTACTTATCAGTACACCAAATCCACGCAACTTGTAGATGATGCTTTATCCAGTATTAAAAGCTCTCAGAATTGTTGAAAATGAAAAGCAAAATTATTTTATTATATTCAAACAATTCTTTTCAAACGCACTGTCATTTATATTCTTAATCTTTAAAAACATTCGGTTAGTTTTAAAAGTGTTGGAAAATCAAGAATATTTCGTGACATTTCATCAATAATTATACTGATTTATTTAATAATCAAATAGAATTGCGTCATCGATCATATGGAATGGAATTTATTTTTACCTAAATTTCATACATAGCATATGATTCTTGTTTAAAGGGCTATCCTTAGTGATAGCCCTTCTTAATTAATATCACTCTGCATATTGATGTAGTATAAACTCTATCCTTTAAAATGGAATAAAAAGTCATCTTTTCTATTGAAACCAGATCAATACTATCACTTTGGACATTAGTCCGTTCTAACAGGGAAGTTCAATGATCGAGCCCATCTCATCATTTTTGTCCCTAAAATCAATCCAATTCGATTCGTTATAGATGCTTAGTTTAGTATTCTAAGAATAAAGCCTATAACAGTGCTGAGTTGTCGCTAATTTATTAAGCGTTCGCTATTAAATTGCCTACTTGGTTTGTAGTTAATGAGATTTTAAATCTATATTCCAGCAGCTCTGTCCGCGCTCACTAATAAGCTCATTTCCGAAATTTTATATTTACATTTGTTTATTTTTCTAGTGATTTAACAAGATTTTAATTAACCAGATTTAATCTGAAAATTAAACGCTAACTAACAATACCAGTGGTCCCTCCATAGTTAAACGCTTCCTTTAGTTATCTTTATTTTTATCTATACTTCTTAATGATAAAATGCTCAGAATCAGTTTCTTAATCGCACCCATCACTATCCATAATTTTTATCAATATGAATGAGGCAAAAAAGTTTTGAAAGACGCTTTCAGTTGGTTTTCTAGAGAACACTCAGCATTCAATAATATTGATATCAACCCCCGAACTTATAAGATTGACGAATAAACATGGGTATCAATTTTTACTCTCAAAAGAAGACTTTTTAATGCACGAAACGATGCATTCATGTACATTAAAAATTTTTAAAGTTAGTTTTGATAACAAACTCTTGTTTGTTGAAATTTTGTCAATGATTATGAGCAGAATAAGTGTAAAAATAAAGAACTCATTATTTCATGTATACCAGTATTGATTTATAATGAAATAGTTGAATTGAAAATAATCAACACCGTTAACCGATACTTATTATTCATTCACCAAACAGATTCTGCTTTCTTTCAAATTTGAACACCTGTAAGAGACTGATTAAACAAATTTTTCAATTGCAATGAGTTCTCAGTCTAAATTGTAAGATGTAGAAAAGTTTAAGGAACACATCGCTTTACATTTGAGTGATTTGATTGAGAATTTTAAATCATAATTGGTTGGGTAAAATAGACTTATAGCGAACTCCTGACAATTCTGAAACCAGAAATTTTTCTCTTTAATATCATACACATTTTCGAGCAAAGATTTGTTAATGGATGATTAAGTATAGTTAGAAATTTACTATGATAATAGCGATAAATAGTAAGCTGACTTTCTAAATTTTATATCGACATTCATTTCATCTTTCTAGTAATTTAATAAAGTTGTGATTAACCAAATGATTTCTGGAAATTAAACGATAACTAACAAAATGAAAGTGGTCCTTCCATAATTAAACGCTTCCTTTTGTTATCTGTATATTTTATCTATACTTAATGATAAAATGCTCGAAATCAGTTTCTTAATCGAACCCATTATTATTCACAATTTTTATCAATATGAATGAGGCAAGAAAGTCTTGAAAGACGCTTTCAGTTGGTTTCCTAGTGAACGCCTAGTATTCAACAACTTTGATACAAGCTTTCCAAACTTTTAAGACTCTGACGAACAAACCTAGTTAAGATATCAAATTTTAATCACAAAAGAATATCTTTTAACGTACCTAGAGATGATTTCATATACATAAAGCATGAATTATGTTATTTATAATAAACTCTTATTCATTGACATTTTGTTAAAGATTCTGAACAAATAAATGTAAAAATAAAAGGCTCACCATTTTTGTGTATACCAGTATTGATGTGTAAGAAATAGTTGACTTGAAAATTAACATCGTTAACCGAAACTTACTGGCCATTCACCAAACAGATTCTGTGTATTCTTTCAAATTTGAACACCTGTAAGAGACTTAACAGATTTTTCATTTTACAATAATTTCATAGTCTAAGTTTTGGTGTTTCAAAACTTTTGAAACACATTGCTTTAAGTTTGAGTGATTTGATTGGCAATTTTAAATCGTAATTGGTTAGGTAGAATAGGATTTATAGCAAACTTCTAATAGTTCTGAAACCAGAAATTTTTCTCTTCAATACCATATACATTTTCGTGCAAGGATTTGTTAATGTATGACTGAATAATGTCAAAAATTCACTATGATTAAATTTTTCAGAAATAGATTCACCATAAGGGTAAGCAGGTTTGAAAAAATCCGTAACTCGGACCTGTCAGCCTGTGCTGCTCTACAACCTATCAATATGCCAAATTCGCGCAATTTGTACTTGCAGTATTAGAAGCTCTCAGAATTGTTGAATATGAGAAGCAAAATTATTTCATTATTTTCAAGCAATTGTTTTTAAATGCACTATCATTCTCATTCTCAATTTTGAAAAACATTGATAACCAGTTTGAAAAGCGTTTGTAAACGAACTTTTTTAATGTTTTATCAAGAATCACGCTTATTTTAAATAATCAAGCAAAATTTCATCAACCGTCATCTTAAATAGAATATATTTTCACTTAAATTTCATACATAGTATACTATTCTTGCTGAAAGCTGTCCTTAGTAATGATTATTTTAATTATCAATATCACTATATATTGATGTAGTATAAGCTCTACCCATTTAAATGGAATAAAAGCTCATCTTTTCTATTGAAGCCACACCAATATGTCTTCTGAACAGTTGTTCGTTCCGATAGGAAAATTCAATGATCGAGTCTAATTCATCATTTCTGCCCCAAACCAATCAAATTAGATTCGTTATAGACACCTGTTTTACTGTTCTAAAGAATAAATCCTAGGATTCTACTTAATCGCTGCTAATTTTTTAGTCGTTCGTTATGGAAGTGTCTACCTGGTTTCCATTATAATGAGATAGTAAACTTATATTTCAACAACTTTCTATCTGCGCTCACTAAGACATCTTTATAAATCTGATATCAATATTCATTTTCTTTTGATTAATTTTTAAAATTAGTGCTTAACCACATCATTTCTGTAAACTAAGCCCTAAAAATACAAATGATCCGTCTATAACTAAACTTTTTTGTTATCTGCATATTTTACAAATATAACAACATATTTTACCTATGCTTCTTATAACAAAGTATTTTAAAGATCAAGTTCCTAATAGTTCGCATTATTACTCATAATTTTCATCAATATGAATGAGGCAAAAGGTTTCAGAAGACGTTTTCAGTCAGTTTCTTAGTGAACCCCTAGAATCCAATAACGTTGACATCAGCTTCTCGAACTTTTAAGACGAATGATGAATAAACCTAGATAAGATATCAAATTTTACTCTCAATAGAAGACCTTTTAGCACATGAACAACGTTTTCATATACGTATAACTTGAATTAAGCTACTTTCGAGCACGAACTTTTGTTCATTAAGTTTGCTGAAGATTTTGAGCATAATAAATATAAAATAAAAGGCTCAACATCTTATTCACGCCAGAACTGATGTATAAGAAATAATTTATTTGAAAATAATCAGCGTCGCTTGGCGAGACTTAATAGTTTTACATCAGATTGTATGCATTCTTTCAAATTTGGATACATGTGTGAAACTAGTTGAACAAATTTTCGTTTTACAATGCTTTTTCATATTACGATTGAGTTTTGATGCTTCAGAGCTTAAAGTACTCAATGTTTTGTATCCAAGTGACTAGACTGAAAATGTTTAAGTCATTATTAATTATGTAGAATATGATTATGGCGAATTTCTGACAATATTGAAGTTAGAAACTTGACTCTTTAATAATGCATATATTTATGCTAAAGTTTATCTATAGATAAGTGATTATGAATTCTGTTAGAACACGTATTGAGCTTATTAAACTTTTTAAACATTTGAATAGTCATAATATGTTTAATTAAATTCCAAATTCGAAATCAACCTGAGATTAATTCTGCGAACATGTTAAACAACTTGTTACTAATATATGAACTAAAAAACTTTGATAAATAGTGGGATTCTCTTCTTATTAACTTTACTGTTCATACGTTTTATGACAATCAAAGTCGAATCAACAATCAGAATCGAAGATACTATTAACATAACTCGAATAAAGTTCTGCTTAGCTTTACTACGATATACAGAATATGATTCATGGGGAATTCCTAACATTTCTTAAATCAGAAATTTCTCTTTAATAACGTACATATTTTGTTCCAAGGTTTGTTATTGAATAAGTAAATTATCAGAAATCTACTGTGATTGCTTTTTCCAAAAAGACAGATTTTACTTATAAAGGTCTGCAACTTTCGAGTATTCTTGACTCGGCTTTCTCAAACCTTATTTCTAGACTTCTGATCGTGTCAGAACCCGAACAAGTTATAGAAATATTTTGGCACTATTAGGATCTATCATAGAATTGTTGAGTATGAGATGCAAACAATTTTAAAGCGCACTGCATTGTCACCTTCAAACTGAATCTTGGAAAACATTAATAACCAGTTGAAGTGTTGATAAATGAAGAACCTTTGTGACATTTATCAAGAATTAACAGATTTCAAATAAACAAGCATAATTTAATCAACGTAATATAAAATGGAATATATTTTCTCTTAAATTTATGCAAAGCATACAATTCTTGCTTAAAAGACTATCGTTAGTAACGAATTATCTTGATTATAAATATCACTCTATATGTTGGCGCATCATAAGCTTCAGCGTTTTAAATTGAATAAAGCCATCTTTTCAATTAAAGTCATTCTAGTACCAGAACATTGTGAGCTTGTCCGTTCCGACAATGAAGTTCAACGTTTAAGCCCAACCCGTCATTTTGTCCCCAAAACCAGTCAAATTCGATCCTAGAAGACACCTAGTTTTCTGCCTGAAGATGAATCCTATAATATTACTTAATCGTTGCCAAATTAGGCGTTTGTTATGAAACTCTGCCTGATATCCATTTTAATGAGATAGTAAAATTATATTCCAACAACGTTCTATCTGCGTTCACTGATAAGCTAGCTTTATAAATATAGTATTGACATTCATTTTCTTTTGAGTAATTTTAAAAAATTGTGTTCAACCAGATTATTTCTGTAAGCTAAACACCAGTAGATGTGATCCGTCCATGACTAAGCGATACTTTGTTATCTATATTTAATGTTCTTAATGATAAAGAATTCGAAGTCAGTTTCTTAACCGTTCACATTATTATTCATGATTTTTATCAGTATGAATGCGAAAAAGGTTTTGAAAGGCGTTTCAGTTGGTTTCCTAGTGAACGCCCAGTATTCATCAGCATCGATATCAATTTCTCGAACTTTCAAGACTCTGACGAATAAACCTAGATATTAAATTTTACTCTCAAAAGAAAACCTTTTAACACACCTAACGATGTTTTCATATGTATATATAACTTGAATTAAGTTGTTTTTGATAACAAACTTTTGTTCATTGAATCTGTTGAAGATTCTGAGCATGATAAATACAAAAATAAAAGGCTCACTATTTCATTAATGCCAGAACTGATGTATAAGAGATAATTTATTTGAAAATCATCAATATCGTTAACCGAAACTTAATAGCTATGCATTAGATTCTGCGCATTCTTCAAATTTGAATACCGTATGAAACTAGTTGAATAAAATTTTCATATTGCAACAGTTTTTCACATTACGATTAAGTTTTGATGTTTTAAAGCTTAAAAAACATATTGCTATACATTAAGTGATTAGATTGCAAATGTAAACCATTACTGATTTTCTACGATTTGACAGCGAATTCCTCACAATCTTGGAATCAGAGACTTTCCTTTTTAATGATGCACATATTTGTGCTAAAGTTTATTTATTGATAAGTGAATACGGATTCTGTTAGAGCACATATTGAGTTTACAAAACTTTTTAAACTGTTGAATAGTCATAACTTGTTTAATTGAATTCCAAATTTGAAATCTACCCGAGATTAGTTCTACGAACATGTTAAACAACTTGTTATTAATATATGGCCTAAAAAACTTTGATAAGCGAATAATTAATGGATTTTTCCATATCAACCTTACTGTCCATATGTTTTATGATAATCAAAGTCATATTAGTTATCAGAATCGAAGATTCCATTAACGTAACTCTAATTAAAGTTCTGATTTGCTTTACTGCGATATCAAGTTTCATGTCTTATATCTACGTTAAGACAAAATCTTCAATACTATCAAACTTGAAAATAAAACTCGACAGATATAGTAATTATCTTTTCAAAACTGAATCAGATGAACATTCATCGACATATTCAACAATATTGGCGACAGTTATTGTGATAAGTGCAACAGTTCTTACATTTCTATTTCATGATAATTACTATCATGTGAAGAAACTATTCGAAGAACCGATCGAACATCTCATTATAAAAAGATTTTACTAATCAACACTGACTCATATCTGATATTCTACTACACCTTCAATTATGGCTGGAAAATAACTCTCCAGTTAATTCACTTTAGCATTTATAGACAATATTTATCTATATTAAAAATGTTTAATAAACAGCTTAAGAGGCGAATAGGGATACCAACTGTTAATGTGATTGATTCAACTCATCGAACAGTTCTTGATCTCGTTCACATTAAAAATAATATCAACCAAATTATGTATTTTATTAAGTGTTTCATCAATATAGATATAATCATATTCTTTATACTTTATATGTCTTTATGTATAGATTTGTTAATTATCCTGAACTTTT